>VZQC01013319.1:2794592-2847673 GCA_009823505.1 Rhizomys pruinosus | reverse complement strand
TGTCTGCATGCAGGTCTGTGCACCCGTGTCGTGCAATGCCGCGGAGGTCAGAAGACGGTCTCGGATTCCCCTGGAACTGGAGTTCTCCTGGAATTGGAGTTACAGACGGTTCTTAGCCGCCATGTGGGTGCTGGGGATCGAACCCGGGTCCTCTGCAAGAGCGTCGGTGCTCTTAACCGCTAGGCCATCTCTCCAGTCCCTATTCTTTACATTTTCTGAGAAGGTGTGTTCTTTATTTACCCTCAAAAGGGAGAAAAATAAGAAAAATAGCATTATTTACAATATAAACCACATGTGATTAACAGGAATATACAAGTGCAACTGGGATGTGTAAGGAGAAGATGAATAGAAATTATGTGTGTGTTTGAATAGAAATTATGTGTGTTTGTGTGTGTATGTCTTTATTTTATGTGTATTTACCTGCATGCATGCACATGTGCCACATACATGACTGCTACCCATGGAGGTCAGAAAAAGACATCTGATTCCCTGGAACTGGTGTTACAGATGGTGATACCAGGTCCTCTGCAAGACTTATAAACACTTTAAGCATTGTTGTTTCTGAGAATTTCCACTTGTTCTTTTTGGGAACAAGTTCTGCTTCCCATGTAAAACTGACCCATTTTTGCACCAGTATGGCTCTCCTATCAGACTACTTTAAAATGAACTGTAGTACTTGTGTATTACTGAGATACCAAACATTCAGATCCATTTTGAGATGAGTTGTCCTGTCATACCTGGATTTGTGTAAAATAACTAATTGCAGCACAGGTTCTGTTGTGTATTAACCACTTAGAAATGGATTATGAAGCCTGCTAACATCAGTGCAGCACTGATAACCTGGGCCATCATTTTGCGTGTGATTATCAGTGCAGCCCTGAGGGGAAGTTGCCATCATTTAAAAAGAACAAATTAAAATTTCACACTGGCTGTAAAAATTCTTTTATAAACTATCCTTTTCCTCTCTTTTTTCAGCTCCTTTCCCCATGGTTTTAAGAAATGGTTTGTTATCTCAATTATGAAGGAAAAGAGCTCTAGACAGAGTTTTTTTTATTTTATTAATTTTCTTTTAATTTTATTTATTTATTTATTTTTACATTTTTTTTATTGATGCTTTGTGCATTTCATACATCATTTTCCAATTCAGTTCAGGCACATTTCCCCTTCCCTTCCCCCCACCCCCACCCCATCCCAGATCATGCATTCTGCCATAACTGTCCTGCATCTTTCTCTCAGTTTTTTTCATTTTTTAGCTATAAGTGATAATCCATGAGTACAAGCATCCTTCATGTAAAACCAATTTGCAGGCTGTTGTGGGGGTTTGGACAGAGTTATATATTAAAGATGCCAGTGATGTAATAAATCATCTATGAGTTCATAATTGATTTTTGGCATACTATCCAGGATTGCATCAGGACATCAAATGTTGTGTAAGCAAACTACACAAACACTTCCTATTGACTTGTGCCCAAATATTTTGTTCATTACTGTACTCTCTGCTAGGCCATTCTGTCTTGAAAACAGATTACATATTGCAAAGGAAACTTAATGTATCCATTCAGAAGTGCAAATTTCTTTTATTAATGAAATTTTGCGAATTTCATAAAATACATCTTAATCATATTTAGACCCCTCCCCTATCTGCACCCATCCATGGATTTCATGCATTCTGTCATATATGTTAAGGCTTATTGAGACACATTTGCATCCCCAAATGTCCCTTAGTATGAGTCCATTCGCTGAAGCCTAATTAGCCCATTTAACATCACTCCCTTAAAGAAAATGACTCTTTCCCAGTAGTTATCATTTGTTGACAATAGTTTCTCAGCTAATATTGGGGGTCTCTGACCCCATTCTACACTGGATTTTTATTTGGTTTGATCTTGCATGGGTATTGGGCATGCTCTTTTAAGTTTATATGAACAACTTCTCAGTTGCCTGGAAAACTCTGATTCCAGCACCCATGACTCAGTAAGTGCTATCTTTATGTTCCCTTTTCTGAAATGGTCCCTGAGTCTACGTGGGTGGTAGATGTCTGATATAGGTTTCAGCAAGGACAAATACTCTACAGTCTCTTGTTCTCTGCACTTTAGCCAGTTGTGGCCCTTCTAGGTTAATCACTCTGTGCTGCATTAGGAAGCTTTGCAGGTGAGAGTTGAGAGACACATTAATTTCTGAAATGTTCCCTGAGCCTATTAGAGGTTGCATTGCAAATATGTCACTTAGGGATGAACATCTCACAGACACTTATTCTCTGCATTTTCCCAGACCTCTGAGGGTAAATTTCACTCCCTTTGAAGAAATTAAAACATGTATCAGTACCACAATAGGTAAAGGTAATAATGAGTGCCACTAGAAAGCTAGAAATTTAATTGTAAAATTGAAATGTGGAAATAATTTGAACTTATTTTATAGATAAGAACTTATTGTTTTTTTAAATTTTATTTATTTTTGTATGTGTATGAATGTACTGTCTGCATGTAGGTCTGTGCACCCGTGTCGTGCAATGCCGCAGAGGTCAGAAGAGGGTCTCGGATTCCCCTGGAACTGGAGTTCTCCCAGAATTGGAGTTACAGACAGTTCTAAGCCACCATGTGGGTGCTGGGAATTGAACCTGGGTCCTCTGCAAGAGCAGTCAGTGCTCTTAACGCTAGGCTATCTCTCCAGCCCAGATAAGAACTTACTGTATAGCACACATCCACTTTAAGACTTAGTGACTTACTCTTAGATATAAAATGTAGAGAAAGTCTTGTACATGTGTATACAGAATATTATAAATTTACATACACATGAATATATATGAATGTTCTTATAAATTATGGTTGTAAAACAAGGTAAAACATGAATTATTTAAATGTCCATTACCACAACACATTAATATGTTATACTAACTTTATGTAATAACATTCCATATAGCAGAGAAAGGGAACAAGCTACTTATATTTATCGATATATATATATATATATATATATATATATATATATATATATATATATATCTTACACACACAGTGTTAAATTTTTAAAGAGTGGACTATGTAATAAACAGAAACATAAGTTAGAATGTTATCACTCTCTAACAAAATTGCTGGGAATAATAAAAAAATCAGAGTTGTTAGTTTTAAAATGGGGATTTTCTTTGTGTTGAAGAAATACTTTTGACAAGATGCTGACTTGGTTTTATTGGTGTGTTGACGTACTATGGAGTTGGAATTTAGTAATAATATTATATTAGTGTCCCAGTTTCGTAAATGCACTATGGTTATATGACATATTCTTGTAGAAAGCTTAGTAGAGAGTGCTTGGTTAAGCTCTGCATTATTATTATTATTATTATTATTATTATTATCATTTTATGCTTTTGAGCTTTAAACTATTTCAAAGTAAAGAGTTAAACAAAAATTTCATTCTGATGTTTTTTTATCACATATAAAAGTCATAACAAAGTATTTCCTTCCAAGGAATCCCAAGCATTTTTTCACAGAACTACATTTACCTGCTATCAATAAATACCATTTACTGTCATTGTGTAGCAGTCTTTAGCAGCATAAGTCTTTTCTGAATTGCCACTAACAGAAAGTTGCTATCAGTGAGATTTTGCTTCCCAAGGGAACTTCAGTAATCTCTCTCTCTCTCTCTCTCTCTCTCTCTCTCTCTCTCTCTCTCTCGCTCTCTCTCTCTCTCTCTCACACACACACACACACACACAGACACTTACATCAGGAATAGACTTAAACCTGAGTTTTAAAGTGCTCTGATGTAGTGAAAATGTCACACACATACACACACATTCAGTCACTCACAAGAGAAATAGACTTAGACCTTCTGAGTTTTAAAGTGCTCTGATACAGTGAAAAGAGAACAGTAGCATGGACATAAAGAGAAAGAGATTTGCAGGGAGCATTGCTCCCATGACAGCTGCTTTAGTTCTGTGATCCTGTTATGCTGTGTTTACCCTGTTGAGAATTTTAAGAACAATAAGTCTAGGCAAACCAAACTCCATTTCTATCTAAAAATCCATATATATATATATATATATATATATATATATATATATATTGCATTTCTGATATACACATTTCATTTATTAACTGTGTTATCTTCAGAAAAACCAGGAGAAAAAACATTTAATTAGTATTCCATCTTAAGCTAATAGATTGGATAAGAAGCTAATTAGTACACTACCTGTGCCCAACTGCCAAGGCCTGCCTGTGTTGTGCAGGCAGCTGGCTGGAGGCTCACCTCAGCAGGTGCCATCCAAAGGTAGGACCATAGAGAGGAACTGCGTGCGTGGACAGAGGTGAGCCAGTGGCTCACACTACCTCTGCCCAGCCGCCAAGGCCTGTCTGTGTTGCACAGAAGGTCGGCTGGCGGCCCACCTCCGCAGGCGCCATCCAATGCTAGGACCATAGAGAGGAACTGCGTATGTGGATAGAAAGTTGGCCAGCAGTGCACACTATCTGTGCAACCACCCAGGTGGGGACCTGTGTGCAGGCCAAATGATTCAACACCACCACCACCACCACCACCCCTTGCTCAAGCTACTAATACTGAGTTTGAAAGTGTAAACTGCTGTTGCTGTTGTTTAAAGCTGTTGGGAGGATTCAGCAGTGTCAGTGATTGGAGGCTGCATAGTCAAAACTGAGGAAGAAACCAACAGGAAGCAAACTGAGTAACCAACCAATCCCCCATAGCAACATTTGAGATTAGCAAAAGAAGGCAAACAAATAAACAAAGGGGGAAAACAACAACAACAACAACAACAAAAATACACATGCCGAAAACACAACAGAAAAACACCGATATGGGAAAAGTTCAAAATAAATCCCCACCGAACCCAACCACTCCTGTAGAAGATCTCAACAACCATATCTCTCTAGAAGGGAACCAAGACACCGACCTTAGAAGAACAATTGTAGACACAATCAATGACTATAAAGAACAAATCAGAGAACTAAAGGGAGAGAATGAAAAACTCATGAAGGAACTAGAAAGAAAGAATGATAAACTCCGGAAAGAACTAAAAGGAGAGATTGATAAACTCAGAGAAGAACTAGAGGAAGAGAAATACAAACTCTGAAAAGGACTAGAGGGAGAGAATGTCAGACTTTGGAAGGAAGTGGAAACATTGAAAAGATCTCAGGCTGAAAGGAAAAAACAAACCAGCAAAGCAAGGAGCTACAAGAAAAGAATGAAAAGCTCCAAAAGGAAGTGGAAATAGTGAAGGAATCACAGGATGAAACAAGAAAGGAAATTGAACATTCATCCAATCAGCAGGAAAGGATGGGAAAAAGCTTTAGAAGCAGAATCAAAGAAGCGGAAAAAAAGAATATGAGACCTACAGGATAACCCAGCGCTGCTAGAAACGTCAAGTAAAGATTATGAAAAATTAAAAAAAACACAAGAGTAGAACAACCAGGAAATGTGGAACACCATGAAAAAACCAAACCTCCACATCATAGGGATAGAGGAAGGAGAAGAATCCCAAGGGAATGGTATTGATCAGATCTTCAACAGAATAATAGAAGAAAACTTCCCCAAACTGAAAAAAGACAAACCCATAGAAATACAAGAAGAACATAGAACACCAAATGGACAAGACCAGAAAAGAAATTCCCCACGTCATATCATAGTTAAAACACTAGATGCTCAAAACAAGGACAAAATACTGAAAGCCACAAGAGAAAAACAAGTTACATACAAGAGGAAACCCATCAGAGTCACACCTGACTTCTCAGTGCAAACCATGAAAGCCAGAAGAACATGGACCAAAATATTCCCAGTACTAAATGACTTTAGATTCCAACCCAGATTATTATACCCAGCAAAAATCTCAATCATAGTTGAAGGAGAAAGAAAAATCTTTCAGGACATAAACAAAATGAAAGAACACATGTCAAAAAAACCAACACTTCAGAAAATACTCGAAGCAATTGAAAGAACAGAGGAAAGGAGCAACTATCTTTAAGCAACCCAAGAGAAAAATTACCAAAAGCATAACAGAGTAAATAAATACCTAGACCAAGAATGCAAACAAAAACTAAGTTGAAAGGAGACAACACACATCTTTCAATAATAACCTTAAATATTAATGGTCTAAACTCCCCAATCAAAAGATATAGAAAGGGTGAATGGATTTGGAAACAGAATCCATCTATATGCTGCCTCCAAGAAAGCCATCTCACCCTCAAGAACAGACAGCACCTTAGAGTAAAAGGATGGAAAAAATATTCCAAGCAAATGGTACCGAAAGCAAGCAGGAGTGGCTTTTCAGAAAAAATAGACCTCAGAGTAAAATTAATCAGAAAAGACAAAGAGGACCATTATATCCTTATCAATGGAACAATTAACCAAGAAGATCACACAATTTTAAATATTTATGCACCAAACTCTAGTGCACCAAACTTTATAAACACAATCCTTCAGGACCTTAAAACACAGATTAATCCCAGTATGCTAATGGTGGGGGACTTGAATACCCCACTGAGCCACCTGGATAGGTCAACGGGACAAAAAATAAACAGAGAGACATCAGAACTGAACAGCACAATACACCAAATGGACCCCACAGATATCTACAGAATATTCCATCCAAACACCAGAGAATATACTTTCTACTCAGCATCCATGGAACATTCTACAAAATTGACCACATACTGGAACACAAAAGTAACCTCAACAAATACAAAAGAATTGAAATTATTCCATGCATTCTATCAGACCACAGGGCAATAAAGCTCAATATTAGCACCAGGATAAGCCCTACTAACTGTAAGAACACATGGAGACTAAACAACACAATACTGAACAATGAGTGAGTCAGAGAAGAAATAAAGAATGAAATAAAAGCATTCCTGTAACTAAACGAAAATGACAATACAATACAACAAAATCTGTGGGATACATTAAAGTGAGTCCTACGAAGGAAATTTATAGCCCTAAGTGCCCGCATTAAAAAAAACAGAAAGAGAACAAGTAAAGGATCTAACACTGCAGCTAAAAACACTTGAAAGACAACAACAAATGAACCCTAAACCCAACAGACAGGAAGAAATAACAAAAATCAGAGCAGAAATCAATGAAATAGAAACAAAGAAAACAATACAAAATAATCAATGCATCCAAAAGCTGGTTCTTTAGAAAGATAAACAAAATAGACCTCTAGCCCAGTTAACCGAAAGAAATAAAGAGCAACTCCAAATCAATAGCATTTGTGATGAGGGAGGAAACATCACAACAGAAAAAGAAAAGATCCAGACAATCATACGAGAATACTTCAAAAACCTATACTGTACTAAATTTGAAAACCTAAGAGAAATGGATGAATATCTGAAATTCTGGGATTCTCCAAAGCTTAATCAAGAAGAGATTGACAGCTTAAACAGACCCATAACACTTGAGGAAATTGAAGATGTAATAAAAAGCTTCCCAACTAAAAAAAGCCCAGGTCCAGATGGCTTCACAGCAGAACTCTATAAAACATTTAAGGAGGTCTTACAACCATTACTACTCAAACTTTTCAGAAGGATACAGACAGAAGGAAATATCCCAAATTCCTTCTACAAAGCCAGCATCACCCTAATACCAAAACTAGGCAAAGACACAAACAAGAAAGAAAACTATAGACCCATATCATTGATGAATACATATGCAAAATTTCTCAACAAAATACTTGCAAATCGCATACAGACCCACATCAAAAAGATCATCCATCATGACCAGGTTGAGTTCATACTAGAGATGCAGGGATGGTTCAACATACGTAAATCAATAAATGTCATAAAACACATAAATGGACTCAAAGACAAAAACCACACAATCATCTCAATTGATGCAGAAAAAGCTTTTGACAAAATGCTGCTTAAAGTCTTAGAGGGAATTGGACTGGAGGGATCATTCCTCAATGTAATCAAAGCCATATACAAGAAAGCCACAGCCAACATCATCCTAAATGGAGAAAAGTTGGAAGCATTCCCCTGAAAGGCAGGAACATGACAAGGCTGTCCACTATCACCACTCCTCTTCAATATAGTGCTTGAAATGCTTGCTAGGGCAATAAGGCAAGAAAGCCAAATTAAAGGAGTACTAATTTGAAAAGAGGAAGCAAAACTATCCCTTTTTGCAGATGATATGATAGTTTACCTAAGGGATGCTAAAAACTCCACCAGAAAACTCTTAGAAACAATCAAAAGTTTCAGTAAAGTGGCGGGATACAAAATAAACCTAGATTGTTTGTTCAATCAAGTTGATCAAATGAGTGTCCAGACTACATCACTGTAGTTTCACCATTCACCCCAATCACAGCCTTTACATTCTACCACGCCCCCTCTTCCGCAGATTGTTCCCTAGGCTTAGAAAAGGGGCACAGGTGGATGAGAAGTAAAACTGTCCTCTCTCTCTGGAGCTGTTGACTTGGATTCTGGTCAATTCTGGCTGTTTCCTTTCATGGGCTGACAGTTTGTTCAGGAGTAACCTTTCGATCCTACTAATGAAGCACAAGCAATTAGATATATAGGTATTTAAGCAGCACTAATAGTTATGGTAGGTTACTTTGGCATAGACACATATGTTTGGATGATATGTTATCCTATGAATTACATTTTTACCCCCTGAATAAATGTGACAGGGTCTTACGTGGCTTATACACTCTCCTAACCTCTAGAGGATGTAGAGCCTGTGGCATCACCATGGGTTGATTATCCTCTAAGGAGAGAGCCAATAGCCAATTAATTTGGGAATACAGGCACATGGCTGCTGCCTCATGCTGGACAGTATTTCACAGTCAGGTGAGTGTAGCTGGTGCTGAACGGTGGTCGTTCTTGCTCAGGGAGACCCGTTTTGCTTATTGGTTTAGTCGCCGTTTGTAACAACATCTCTGGGCATCCAGAAGGCCATCTTTACACTTTCATGTGTGGTCTCGATACATTTTTCCCATGTTAAGTCAGGTCTTTGGCCGTCTTTATCTACCTCTCTCCTGTAGGTATCCCAACTTAGGAGCAAGGAGCCCTTACCTTTCTGTGGGGCCTTGGAATCCCTGGACAACAATCCCCCCTGGTAGAACAATCCATTGGCTTGATGTCAGAGCTCCTGCATTAATATTCTTTGCCTAAGTGCATAGCCAAGGACTTTTAGGTATTATATTTTTGTTCTGGGAACAGAGTATAATCCCTTTCACAGTTCTTATGTCTATTAGCCAATTAAAGAAGGCATTTTTACCGTTTTATAAGAGATGTACCTCTATAAAAGTTGTCTCCAAATTACAGTTGGAGAATGACTGTAATCATAATCGTCATATTTCTCCTTGTTTCTATGGGGGGGCGTGAGGAAAGAAAGTCATAGCAAAACCTTTGTGGCACCTAGAAGGGTAAGCTTCATTAGGACTCAATTCGAGACATCTCACTCTGATCAACTTGATTGAACGAACAACCTGGTCACTCCCCGCTGGATGGTGGGACTGGGGGGTTTGGGCAAAACAGCATGCAAATTGGTTTCAAATGAAGAATGCTTGTACTCAAAAAAAAAAAAAAAAAAAAAAAAAAAATGATAAAAAAAAAAAAAGCCTGAAGAGAAATGCGGACAGTTATGGCAGAATACCAGATCTGTGGTGGGATGGGGTGGGGTGAGGAGGGGGAAGGGGAGGGGAGAACACCATAGATGCAGTGAATCTCGGAGTATGGAAAATGAATGCGTACGAAGAATGCACATAACACCAATCAACTAGAAGCATGTAAGATAAAGTACGAACAGAAAAAACAAAAAAACCTAATGTTCGTTTGAAAGCAATCTTGTGGCTGACTGTAGCCAAGCAATAAAACATTTGAAAGTACATTTGAAAATAAATTTTTAGAAATTGTTTAAAAAAAAACAAATAAACTAGAAAAATCAAGTAGCCTTTATTTACACCACAGTAGCAACTGGAGAAGGGATATAAGGAGACTTTCCCACACACGATAGCCTCAAAAAAATAAATAAAATACCTCGAATAATCCTAACCAATTGGACACAATAGATACCTCTAATACAAAAAATTTAAAACCCACTGGAAGAAGGAGATTGAAAATGACATCATAGTACGGAAAGATCCTCTCTAGCTCATGGATTGGAAAAATTATATAGTAAAAATGCTCAGTCTACCCAAATTGATATACATAATCAATGCAATCCCAATCAAAAAACCCATGAGCTGTTTTCACAGACTTAAGAAAAAAATCCTTAAATTCATATGGAAAGAACCCAAAAGATCCCTGATATAGTTAAAGCGACCCTGAGTGAAGAGTGCAATACTAGGGGGAATTAGCATTAACCCAGACGTCAGCTTATATTACAAGGCTATAGTCAAAGACAGCCTGGTACTGGCAAAAAAAAAAAAAAAAAAAAAAAAAAAAAAACCAACCAAAGACAACAAAAAAACCCAGACCAACTTGATCAATGGAACATAATTGAGGATCCAAACTTGAAGCTCATATACTTCAGCCACCTTCATATTTGAAAAGGGGCCAAAAAAGCTCAAATGGAGGAAGATAGATCTTCAGCAAATGGTGTTTGGCTAATACGGATCACCTAATTTTGTAGAAAAACAAAATTAAATGCCTACCGCTTCACACCCTGTAACAAAAATCAACTCCAAGTGGGATCAAAGATCTCAATGTGAAGCCTGGAACCCTGAAGGTGAATAAAAGGAAAAACGTTTGATATGCAACCTACAAGACATAAGGTTGGTATGCGAGGAGACTTTCTAAACAGACAGCAGCCATCAACAGGAAGTAAGGTCAACAGTTGACAAGTGGGACTCATAAAACTCAAAAAGCTTCTGTACAGGCAAAAAAAAATCAAGGAGGTGAAGAGAAAGACCACAGAGTGGGAAGAAATATTTACCCTGTGGGGACACATCTGACAGAGATCAACGTCGAAGAATATATAAACTATTACTCAAGAAAAACAAAGATAGTAAGAGACAAATGACCTACTCACAGATGGAGTAAAGTAGCTGAACAGCAGTCTTCACCAAGTGAGGAATTAAAGATGACAGAGAAACAGGAAAAATGTGTTCAGCATCATTAATACTTAAGGAAATGCAAAATTAAAACCATTTCTCAGCATATCATCTCACTCCAGTACGGATAGCTAAAGGAGATGGCCTAGCGGTTAAGAAGTGCCGACCACTCTGCAAAGGACCTGGGTTTCGATCCCAGCAAGCCCACCTTTGGCGGCTGAGACCGTCTGAAACTCCAGATTCCAGGAGAACTCCAGTTCCAGGGGAATCCGACACCCTCTTCTGAACCTCCGCGGCATTGCACAACGAGAGTGCACAAACTTGCATGCAACAGTAACATTCATGACACATACAGAAATAAATAAAATTTAAAAAAAAAACATCTTTCAGTTAAAAAACAAAGAAAACAAAAAGAACAACGATGCTGAGACGTTGTGGGGGAAAGGGGATACTCATCCACTGCTGGTGGGAATGGTAAACTTCAAACCTGCTATGGAAAGCCAGTGTGGAGAACCCTTAAAATGACTCGGAATGAGCTTAACATCTGACCCAATCATACCACTCATGGGAATCATACACCAAAAGACTTATTCTACTGCAAAGATATATGCACATCCTGTTTATTGCAGCTCTCTTCACAATAGCAAAGAGCTGGAACCAACCATATGCCCCTCAAGACCAAGGATGAGTGGATGACAAAAATTGTAGTACATCTACACAAAGGAGTGCTATAGTGGTAAATGAAGGAATGGCTTAGAATAATTTGCAGGTAAATGTTTGGAGCTCAAAGCCATTATGCTGATGGAGGTGACACAGTCCCAGAGAAGACAAATGGAGAATGGTTTTTCCCTCATTTGTGGATGCTAACATACCGAAATCCCCCAGAAGAAAAGGCCAAGCTGAATGACATGTATGGTTATACTTTGTTTGGGTTATCTGTAAGCAACTATGTCGTCATAATGTGAATCCCTCAATGGGCTCTCGATTCCACCCACCAATTATTTTCAGACTCTGTAATTACTGTATATGGGTGGAGAGTATGTATCCATATTTTAGAATAACATGAAATTAATGGAGGAAAATGTGAATTCCTAAGCATAAAAAAAGACTGAGAGAGTGGGGGCTGGAGAGATAGCCTATCGGTTAAGAGCTCCAACTGCTCTTGCAGAGGACCCGGGTTCAATCCCCAGCACCCACATGGCGGCCGAGAACCGTCTGTAACTCCAATTCCAGGAGAACTCCAGTTCCAGGGGAATCCGACACCCTCTTCTGACCTCCGCGGCATTGCACGACACGGGTGCACAAACCTGCATGCAGACAGTACATTCATACACATAGAAAATAAATAAATAAAATTTAAAAAAAAGACAGAGAAAGATGCAGGACAGTTATGATAGAGCACATGATCTGGGATGGTTTGGGGTGGGGTGGCGGGGAGGGCTAGGGGAATGTGCCTGAACAGAAATGAAAAACGATGTATGAAATACACAAAACATCAATAAAAAATAAAAAAGAAAAGAAAAAGTAATGTTTGAAAAAAAAGAAAAGAAACTAATTAGTATTTAGTTAACAGGATGTCTAATTAGCTTCTAAACATTCAACAGCAAATCTTCATCATTCTCCTTTTCTGAACTGTGCTTACTGTGGTGTAGGTATAGATATGATCCACATCTGTGCAGCACTGGTTCTAATCCCTTTCCTGCCATTAATTTATTGTTAAAGTCTAAACAAATCAATCAGGAGATTATGGCTTGTGGCAAATATGCTTGAGGCTGGTTGTACTCAGGATGGGCTGGTGAAACTCAAACTGTAGAAAACAAACTCACTCCTACATGGGGTCATGGGTGTTTGTTTTGTAAAGAACAAAATGAGAAGAAGCAAGTACTGAAAGGATTCTACTAAGGTATATGTGTTTGGTGTGTGTGTGTGTGTGTGTGTGTGTGTGTTTCCAACATCTCAGGTTTAAGAATAGAAACAGTAACCATGGCTATTTATTAAGCTGAGCATTATAAAAGTGATTGCTAAAACATATAACATGGGGATTTCTATTCAAAGCCATGGATCATGGAGGGTTTTTCTCCATTCACAAATATTATCCTCTAATTCCAGATAAATCTGGTTTATTTGCTATCTCTCTCACACATGTTGTGAACCATTGCTCCTTCTATGAAATTCAACATGGCACCGGAAGCAAAAGAAGAGTCCTCAGCTACAGGGTCTGTGAGTTTGAACTGGGATGGCCCTGAAGTCTAAAATAATTCTCCACAGCAGAATTCCCTTCTCTGAAGATAGGGTGCAGATTCCTGCTGCCTTCTGAGCAACACAGAGTGCAGAGGATCAGATAGGATAAGGTTTGCTGTACAGACTAAAATTTTAAGAAATAAAACGTAGTACAGGAAAGATTAAAATTCCTCAGCCTTGTTTACAATAAATTAACAAATAGATTTATCAGATTTTTGAAATTTCAGCATTAAATATTTTCCATCATTGTTCACATAAGCACCACTTGCATTTAGGAAGAACAAAAACTATAGTCTTGGAATCTCAAGAAGCTTAACGTCTTTGAACATCAATTTTTATTTTTAAATAGGAACAATAGCCCTTCATAGAATTGGCTGTGATGTGCCTATGATTTTTAATTTTATTTATTTTTGTATGTGTATGAATGTATTGTCTGCATGTAGGTTTGTGCACCCGTGTCGTGCAATGCCGCGGAGGTCAGAAGAGGGTCTCAGATTCCTCTGGAACTGGAGTTCTCCTGGAATTGGAGTTACAGACAGTTCTCAGCCACCATATGGGTGCTGGGGATCTAACCCAGGTCCTCTGCAAGAGCAGTCGGTGCTCTTAACCTCTAGGTTGTCTCTCCAGCCCCCTATGTGCCTATGTTTTATCAGGAGAAGCAGCTCATCATTCACAGCCATAGTCCTTACACAAGGCTACAGGACCCAACTCACAGAATAATAGATATTGTATTGATCTTGTGGTGTCTGAAATATCAAGAATATGAGATATCTATAGCTTAAATTGGAAGTGCTTACGAGCTCTTGATATATCCCCAGACTACAGTATAAAGACTTTGTAACCAGCTGCCATTATATCCCCCTGAATAGTAATAAAAAGGAAGAACATTTTAAATGTTTTTCTTCACACGGCAGGCATATGCCATTCTTTGTATAATTTATTATCTATAGGCTTCCTGTAGGGATGTCATGTATGCAAATAAGTCCTAGTTACATTTGTATTTTTGTGATAAAATAGTCTGACAAAAGCCCCTTAGAAGAGCAAGAGGTTTATTTGGGCTCACACTTCAAAGGTGTAGTCCATCACAAGAGAAAAGTCACAGTGGCAAGAACTTGAAGCTGACAGTCACATCACATCCACAGTGAAGAACAGAAAGCTGTAAATGTGTGCTCACTTGCATGGACCGCTTTTTTCATGGTCAGACAATGAATATGACACCCACATTCAGGATGAGTCTTCCCAGGTCAACTAATATAATGAAGACAATCTTCTGCAAACATACTCAGAGATCACTAATGTAGGCAATCTCTTATTGATGCAATCTTCTGCGGTGATTGATTCTACATCATTTCAGGCTGACAAAGCTTAAC
This sequence comes from Rhizomys pruinosus, assembly GCA_009823505.1. Taxonomy (NCBI): domain Eukaryota; kingdom Metazoa; phylum Chordata; class Mammalia; order Rodentia; family Spalacidae; genus Rhizomys; species Rhizomys pruinosus. The sequence continues at coordinate 2,833,069 of VZQC01013319.1, read as the reverse complement.
ACTAAAACTCAACTCTGACAATTTGACACACAAACACATCATTTAAAAATAATAACCTTCTATTGTATGCAATTACTGATGATTTCTGATTTTCAAAGTGAAAGTTTTAAATCAGAAGAGGAAGCTGGACATCTGTAGCTGTGTTGGGAGATCCCAACTCTCCAAAATGAAGTCAAATATATAAATACATAAATAAAAAGGGGAAAAAATCTGCTCTAAAAATTGAAGTCCCAGGAGGCTGGAGACATGGCTCAGTGATTAAGATCATGGCTGCTTCTGCCTAGGATCTGGGTTTGAATCTCAGCACTCATGAAAAAAAAAAAAAAAAAAAGACAACCTTCTCTCTGTTGTCCCCAAAGTCTCATGCTTACCTCATAAAATAAAATACAGTTCCACTGTAATGAGAAGAAACAATCCTCACATCTCTTCTACAGAACAAAAAATTCCAAGAAAACTATTTTCTGGATCTCAACTATCAGAATGGACAAGTCGCTATGTGAAAAGATATCTTTGAGGGGGCAAATGTAAATACTGAAAGGCTGCAAAGTGAGTCAAAAGTAGGAAGCCATAATGTCTGCCCAGTGTGTGCTTAAGCATGCACAAGACAATAAGGCAACAAGCCACTGACCGAGTATCCTTGGGGTCTCCCTGGACAGATGAAATAAGTAAAAAGATTAATTTTTGTTTTCAACTTTTAAAAGCTTTTCTTAGTTTTATCTTTGTGAATTCATATATTTTGATAATCACTAGACCCCTCCTTTTTCTGCACCGTCTTATTACTCCCCACTCAATTTTATGTACTCTATTATATATGTTATACATATTGCATTTTTAAAAATTTTTTGGTCTTTTTGAGACAGGGTCTCCCTGTATCCCCAGCTGTCCTGGAACTCGATCTGTAGACCAGGCTGGCCTTGAACTCACAAAGATCCACCTGCCTCCGCCTCCTGGGTCCTAGGATTAAAGGTGTGCACCACCACGCCCGGCACATATTGCATATTTTTAAGGCCTACCAAGTCAAACATGTGTTCCCTAATGCGATTTTGTATGGGTCCATCCACTGCAGCCAGATATCCTACCCAGAGCCACACCCTTAAAGAACACTGACATTTGCCCTCTCTGCAGCTATCAGTTCCTCAGTGAGGATTAAGGTTTCTTACCCACTTTCTCACTTCTGTCTTGGGACTAACATGGGACTTGTGCATGCTGTCAACATTGCTGTCCATTCACATGAGTACTTGCCCAGCTGTCTGAAAAACTCTATTTCCTTGTGGTCATTTACCTACTTCTGGCTCTTAGGATCTTTCCAATCCCTGTTCTGAGCGTTGGGATGCAGAACTGTGATACAAGTATCCTGTTCAGGGATAAGCACTTTGTAGTGTCTTATTTTCTGTACCTTGGCAAATTGTGGGTCTTTATGTTAATCACCATCTGCTCCCTGAGGAAGGCTTTCTGATGTATTAATCTATGGGTATAATAATGTCAGTAGGAGCTTCTTTACTGCGATATCTTTTTAGCATAATAATAGCAGTAGGCTCTCCCCCATAGCCTATTATCTGTCTATCCATAGGTTCCTAGGCCTGATATCAGTGTCAGATATGAGCTCTACCTTCTGAAAAGGGCCTTAGGCAGGTGGATTTTTGTGAGTTCAAGGCCAGCCTGGTCTACAGAGTGAGTTCCAGGACAGCTGGAGCTACAGGGAGACCCTGCCTCTAAAGAAAAAAAAAAAAAAAAAAAAAGGCCTTAAACACAATCAGAAAGTAGTTGGTTGCTCCCATGAGATTCCTGCTACTACTGCACCAATGGATACTTCTTGAAAGTCCAAGTATTACTGTACCTCACAGGATTCACAGCTGGGTAAGGGTGATGATTAATTTTCTCTTCTGGTAGCATGCATAAAACTTTCCAATGCTATGAAAGGTAGCCTGTAGAGATGAAGCTTTGAATTTAGTACCAGTTTGATTTCTCCTTGTTTTTCTAGAACTCATTTGTATAGTGTCTTCAGCAATAAGATCTTACTGTCATATTATGTTGGGAACCCAAGAGCAGAGACAGTGGGTAGTATTTTTTGAGGGTCTGTGGGACCTTTGGTCAATAGCTTCAAGAGTAAATCCATTCCTAGACTGGGTTATTTTTTGTCAGCCTGGGGTATCTAGTCAGAACAATGTCCTGTTGTGGGGCTAAATCTTTTTAGTCTCTTTTAATATTATATATGTACATGCTTTCAGAAGCTTCTGTAGTAAGTTTCCATATGAATTTCCTATTTTACTTTTTACCCAAAGTGTCTTCACTGTCCTTAGGTGGAGCATGTGGTTTTTCATCTTCCCATTCAGGGATAGGAAAGGGTTAGACCTGCGTTTGTTTACATTCTCTCTGCTTTTCCTTGCTAAATGCTCATTTGCTTTTTATGTATCTCTTTCATCTTTCCTGTTTCTCATAGTACCAATTTCTATGGGAACTAAATTGATATTCTCTATGCCTCCTATTTTCTAGACATTAGCTATACATGCAAAATGGTGAAGGAAGCTGTTGTCTAGGAATTCTTTAAAAATTGAAACTAAAGTCAACGTACAAGAAATAAAGAAAATGCAATACATCTTCCCCTCTGAATGTTATGACTGGAAGACTAAGACTGATTGGTTGTTTGAAAAATTGAAACAGACATACTGATAATGACACATGCCTCACAACACAGGAAATTTAGTTGCAAATGATGCAAAATAGATTTATGCAAATGGAAAATTACAAAGTGATGGTTAAATTTAGCCTACAGGAGAAAAAAATGTCAGGTTTCTATGAATACTAACTATATTGTGAGAATATTTGAACCCCCCTAGAGCCCTCAGTTATTAACAATTGGAGTATGCTTTAAACTGCTACAAAGGAGAAAAGTGAAAACTCTGTAGAAACCTTCAAACATTTATATAAATTGAATGAAATATATATATATATATGTGTATATATTCATAAAGGAAAAATTGATTTAATAAATTGAATAAATTCAGTGAACAAATAGTATTGCACTGATCATTTGTTGAAACGGTCATTTGATGGAAACATGTTTGCTTAAGTGGTCCATTACTGCCAACAACAGCATGCTCTTTTTCTAAAGGTCACCATAAAATTATTAAATTTTATGCCTATTGCTTTAACTTACTATTCAGTAATTGCATGCTTGGTATTTCTAAATGAAATTGCAGTGCCAATGAACTATATGCACATTTTGAATGTTTTATCAGACACCCTGTAGTCCTCAGAACATATGTAGTATGTAAAGGAAGTGTTAAAAATCTTGAAATTTTGTTAAGGTTGCACAATCCTGAAAAAGTAGCTATTCTTTCCATGTATCCTGGGGTATTCCAAGATTATAGTAAATAAGTGAATTTTACTTACTTTTAGAGCCAAAGTCCATAAACTCCAAGCATAACATTTCAGTGTAATTAAAATTGGCTTCTGAATTATAGAAAACACTAAACTACAATTTGGCCCAATTCTTAGTAGACAGATTAATTATACCCAAGGGACTAATTGCTTTTCTCATTTTGATGTTTTAAAATTGTAGTGTGGATTCTGTGCCTTGGGATGATCAGGCATTTATTTAGCTTTAAAGTATTAACCTAAATGACATCCATCAGAAGACTATACCCATGGAAAAATGGTTTAAGGACAAAAAAGTTTAAACATTAAACATTTTATTTCTTTTTAATTTTAAGAACAATATATTAGTTGAAACTGATGTTTTTATAATATCAATGATTCTTACCTTTAAAATAAATGTTGAAATGTTGAGTTTAAATACTGACACTGATCTACCATTCTAAATGTAAATGAGTCAATTATACAGTTTCATTTCAATTAAGGCCATTAAGGATGATCAAAATACTCTCCTGAATGGAGTAATGGGCATGTAAGTTATAAAATTTTGAACTTATATAATTATATTTTTATAATTTATTTATTTCCATGAAGGGTGCAAGTTGATGAAATGCAGTATCTTTTGTTTGATTTAATCTTTTTGATATTGCTTGCTTCCTTTAAAATTGCACATGCGGATTTCTCACTTTGTAGTCCTTTTAGAGTTGTATTATCTTGACAAGACGCTAAACCTGTATTTATATTTTAACTATAATAATAATGTAGTGACATTACTCAACAGCTTATCCTCAGAGAGCTCAAAGGCTGGAGATAATATGTTATCACACTCATCACTGAATTCTTGTGAATTCTGATGTCTTCTTTTCTTTTCCTTTTGTTTGAATTAAATAGCTCTAGAAGAGGCTTGGAAATGAAAACACTTCATACTAGAAGCATTAGGAAGTGCATGGCTTGTTTTAAAAACTTTAAAATAGGATATTATAAATTTTAAGGTTTTATCAAACATTTCACAGATTGTTAATTCAAAAGGATGTTTAAATTAATTTAATTAAACCTCTTTTAGAAAGCAGGGTAGGTATTTATTTTATTCAATACAGAGTATCGCAATATGTAGTTAAAATTTTCTAGGTGGGTAAACTGTTCTTTTAAAATAACATATATTTCTGGGCTGGAGAGATGGCCTAGCGGTTAAGAGCGTCGACTGCTGTTACAGAGGACCCGGGGTCGATCCCCAGCACCCACATGGTGGCTGAGAACCGTCTGTAACTCCAATTCCAGGGGGAATCCGACGCCCTCTTCTGACCTCCGAGGCATTGCATGACACGAGTGCACAGACCTACATGCAGACAGTACATTCAGACACATAAAATTAAAATTAAAAAAATTAAAAAAAACATATATTTCTGTTTCCTGTATGTATCCCTTTAACTCTGAGCTGAAATCTGTGCATTCCAGCTTTCACATCCCATTCTTTACCATAAAAAACCACACAATAACTGAGCTCTAACCATGTTCTCAGGCTAATATTTGAGCAGTATCAAGACATCTAACTGAATAGACAAATGCAGGTAGGACCAGTTGAGCACATGAACTCACAGCCTCTGGGCTTTCTGTCCATTATAGACAGCTAATAATCACCTTTAAAGCAGGAGAAGTTTTGAAGAGGGAACGTGAGATTACAAGTGTAACTGGATAAAGAGCCTGAATGTAAGCAAAGTTTCAGAGAGGTACATAAGGAAAAGACACAGGATTGAACTAAATGTATAGAAATGAAAACCAAAAAGAGAAAAGACTTTATTTTTAAGACAGTTTAGAAGACAGGGTCACTTACTAGATGTGAAGTAGAATAAGATTGAAAACTAGAATTTGGAACCTGATTGAGAGCAAGAATTATAATCTTATCAACTTACTTAATCAATACATACTGAAAACCTGACATATAAAAAATGTAGATAGACCTCCCTGGTTAAACTTTCAAATATTTGTTCATTTCAGCTAGGACACAAATGAAGACTCAGCATCCTGTTCTGTCTTCAGTGTCAGCTCTTGCCACTGAAACCTCTGTTTATTGTCTTCCACACTTTCCTTGAACATTTTATGGCTCTTGTGCCTGTATTCTATTGCTGGACTCCATGATTCTCATTTCTTTTTTTTTATTGATGCTTTGTGTATTTCATACATCATTTTCCAATTCAGTTCAGGCATATTTCCCTTTCCCTTCCCCCCACCCCACCCCACCCCATCCCGGATCATGCATTCTGCCATAACTGTCCTGCATCTTTCTCTCAGTTTTTTTTTTCATTTTTTAACAATAAGTGATAATTTATGAGTACAAGCATCCTTCATGTAAAACCAATTTGCAAGCAGTTGTGCCCAAACCCACACAGCCCATGGGTCCCACCATCCAGCAGGGGGGGCTTGTATGTTCAATCAAGTTGATCAAATGAGTGTCCAGTCTATATTGTTGTAGTTTCACCATTAACCCCAATCGAAGCCCTTACATTCTACCACGCCCCCTCTTCCGCAGATTGTTCCCTAGGCTTAGAAAAGGGGCACAGGTGGATGAGAAGCAAAACACTCTACTTTCTCTGGAGCTGATGTCTTGGTCTCTAGTCAGTTCTGGCTGTTTTCTTTCATGGGCTGCCAGCTTGTCCAGGCATAACCTTTCGATCCTACTAATGAAGCACATGCAATTAGATATTTAGGTATTTAAACAGTATAATATATAGCCTTTCGATCCTACTAATGAAGCACACACAATTAGATATATGGGTATTTAAACAGTACTAATTGTTATGGTAGGTTACTTTGGTATAGACACAGATGTTTGGATGGTATGTTAATTCATGAATTACATTTTCTTCTGTTAAGTATGGCAGGGTCTTCGTGTGGTTTATAACATCTCCTAACCATTAGAGGATGTAAGCTTGTGGCATCAGCCGTGGGTTATTCCTCCAAGGAGAGAGCTAATAGCCAATTAGATTTGGGATATACAGGCATATGGCTGCCACTGCTGCACAGTATTTCCAGGCAGGTGAGGTGTAACTGGTGCTGATGGAGGAGTCTTGCCTGACTCAAGGAGACCCATATTTGCTTTATTGGTTTAGTGGCCTTTGGTAACACTCTCTGGTATTCCAGAGACCATCTGTACACCTGCATGTGTGGTCTCAATACATCTTTCCCATGTTAACATCAGGTCTTTGACAGCAGGGCCTTATAGCCTCTCTTCTTACAGGTATCCCAGTTTAGAGGCAAGGAGCCTTTACCTTTTGTGGGGGCTTGGATCCCCTGGCCAACAACTCCTTGGTAGAATAATCCATTGCTGATGTCAGAGCTCCTGTATTAATATATTTTGCTTAAGTGCATAGCTTAAGGAGACTTTACCTCCCCCTCATAGAACAAGGAGAAATATGATGATGATGTCGTTCTCCAACTGTAAATTGGAGACAACTATTATAGAGGTAATCTCTTATAAAAACAGTAAAACTGCCTTCTTTAATTGACTAATAGACATAGGAACTGTGAAAAGGATTATTCTCTATTCAGAACCAAATATAATCAGAACCATGATTCTCATTTCTGACCTTTCCATGGTCACTCAAGTCATGTGCCAAGTAGCACATGAGGAGAGTTTTCACCAATTGCCACATTTTTTGTCAGGCTTTGAATTCAGTCATAGTTTCTTGACTTTGTTTAAACTTTCACATTTGCTTTTTCTTTTAATGTATGTCTTTATCATTCTTTCATCCTCATGCTTTTTATTACATTGAGTGCATTTTGTTGTAAGATATTTGCTGCATGACTTTTCAAAGTGAAATGTGAGAGTTGTGTGTTTTTGTTACAGTATCAGTTCCAAATACTTTTATTGATCAATGTATCATTTGACTTTTCCCCAAAGGTAAGTTTCCTTACTTACATTATATTATATCTGTAATTCCTTTTTTGAGACATTGAATATCACTTAATAGAGTTAAATATCTTTCAGGTTATAATTTTAATTCTGTTGTATTTTTTTTTTTTTTTTTGTGGAGGTGCTGGAACTTAAGCTCAAAACTTTCTGAGTGTTAGGGAAGAATGTGAGGAAAGGAGCTGGATTCCCAGCCTGTGGTTTCATTCTTATTTATCTGTTTGAAAATAAAGCTGTACATGTGTAACTACATACATTGCAAATATATAGTTCACTGAGTTTTGTTGTGTCACCAGGCAGTGAAAATTTACATATTTTATAATGCTTCTGTGTGATTCTTTCCAATCAATATTGAAACTTGGATGCGATTACCATTTCTATTTGTATTCATTTGCCAATCGAACTTTGCATAACTATCGTCATACAGTGAGTTCCTTTATTCTATGTGATTTTAAAGGTTAATTAATTTTGTTGTATTTGTCAATAGTTACATTTAAAAAAATTTTTTTTTATTAATTTTATTTATTTCTGTATGTGTATGAATGTAGTGTCTGCATGCAAGTTTGTGCACCCGTGTCGTGCAATGCCGCGGAGGTCAGAAGACGGTCTCGGATTCCCCTGGAACTGGAGTTCTCCTGGAATTGGAGTTTCAGACGGTTCTCGGCCGCCATGTGGGTGCTGGGGATTGAACCCGGGTCCTCTGTAAGAGCGGTCGGCACTCTTAACCGCTAGGCCATCTCTCCAGCCCCAATAGTTACATTTTTAAGAAATACAGATTGTTAGTATATAGATGTATAGGTATAACCCAATTTATGATTTGTCTTTTTACTGTGTATTTGTGTGCTGATTTTCTTTTTTCTATAATGAGGAAATTTGCTCTAAACATGCATGTCTAAGTTTTTTTTACCACTTTATTTTTGTACTTAGGGATGAAATTTTAGGATTATGTGCCTTTCATAGTGTGAGGAATTAAAAAAAATCTTTTGAAGTAATTTTATCTTTTTTAACTCTCACAGGCAGTGAATGAACATTCCAGGTGGCCTATATTTATGCCATTCTAGTAGATGGGAAGTGATGTCTCATTGTGGTTATAAGTATTACTCTTTTGATATAATATATCCTATATCATGATTTCCAGACCTTCTGATCCTAAAATCTTGTTACTTCAATCTATGGAAGTTTCACTGATGAAAAACAAAATGAAACAAACTCTCATTTGACAAGCATTCTTTCTGTGTCTGCCAGTGTTCAAAGAAAGATGAACAAATAGAGGACCATATTGTATTATAGTAGAATCCTCTTAAAATATCCTTAACCCACTGACTAAGACAGTAAATTGAAAGTTCACTGGATTCTTATACAATATGGTGGTTTAGTGCCACCCATAAATACATGACAGCACAAGAGTGTTTTTATAATTATATCCCCCTTTCTTTCACTAATCTCATCTCTATAAGGACAAAAATCATAGAATTTGTCAGTGGTATCATCAAACCTGATACTGATTACCTCATGTTACATTAATGTATTATTAATATAGCAGGATATATTAATTTGGTTGGAGACTTTAGTAAGAAAAGAAGCAGGTGCTTCAGTGTTTAAGAGCTAACCCTGTAAAGAGTTAATGTAGTATTTTGAGGCATACCCTCTGTCTTAGTTTATTTCATGCTGTTAAAACAAAGTGCCCGAAACTGGGTGGTTTGTAAAGTTAGAGAGTTTATTTAGTTTATAGCTCCAGTTGACAAAGAGCATGGCTCTCTCCATAGTAGACCTGGCCCTCCTACACCAATCAGCAATCACAAAAATGCCTTACAGACATGGGAACAGGCTAGTCTTGTGGAAGAAATTCCTTAGATGAGGTTACCTCTTCCACATTGACTCTAAGTTCTGTCAGGTTGACAAACAACAACAACACCACCAACAAAAACCAACCCTAACAACCATAACTGACTCTGTCAAATGACACATAAACCATTCACTTTAAGTCATAACTTTCCCCTTTCTTGTTTATCTCCCAGATATCATGCCAATATAATAGAGAACAACTTTAAAAATCCAACAGTGTTTTAAGAAATCCAACAGTTTAAAAAGTCCAACATCTCTTTACAAATCCAAAGTCTCTTAACTGTGGACTCCTGTAATAAAAAAAACAAGCTATATGCTATTTTATTAAGAGTGAAGATTTGAGTGCACTTAAAGCAAGAGAGAGTCAGAGAGTCAATAGCATAGATCAATGCCCAACATTTGGTATACTCTTATGATCTTCTGGACTCCAAAAGGCTTGGAAAGCATCACTATTCTGGCTCTTCCACCTACAGCTCATACAGCTTGTCTTGTAGTCTGAGGCCTGCTCCATTCCACACCTGCTGCTGTCCTTGGTGGTCATCTCATCTCCAATATGCTGGGGTTTCCACTGAGGCTTCACCTTCACTAATAGCCTCTCCTGGTGCTATGTGGTGTCAAGCCTCAGATTCTCTCTATGACCCCTTCAGTCTGGGGGTCTCCATTGCAATTGATGCTGCATCTTCACCAATGGCCTCTCCAGGTTTTCTGCAGGGACTCCAACTCTGCCATATGGTGTCAAGCTATAGCTTCTCTATGACATCTATAATCTGTCACAAACTAGTACTATGTAGGAGAATATTACACATTACCAAGTTTGGCTATGAGCTTGATGTGTATCCTTGGTCTTCCACTGGACCACAGTTTCTGTGTACTGATCCTAAGGAAATATATCCAGAATATTTCAAATCAGTGATGCTTGTCTCTTGGTAATCACAGATAATTTTTCAGCTCCAGCTAACCAGCATCAACATTCTAGTAAAACACAAGAGGTTTCACTTTCTCAGAGTCTATATCGAAAATATAACATGAACAGCCTTAATAGAATATTTGCCTCCCTCTGAAATTTCATAATCCAGGCCTCCATCATTTGCATTTCTCCAAGTTCCTACAGAAGAGTTTACTAAGCTCTGAGCATCCATGGTTTTTCCAACTTGAAGTTCCAAATGCTCCCATAGTCTTCCCCAAATATGGTCAGGTCCATCACAGCGATACCTTCTACTGCTGTGAACAGCACCATGATCCAAAACAACTTGAAGGAAGAAAGGATTTATCTCACATTATACTTCCAAGTATCAGTCCATGATCAAGGGACTTGAGGCAGGAACCTGGAGGCAGAGCTGAAGCACAGACTGTGGAGGAATGCTGCCTGCTGCTTTGCTCCCCATGGCTTGCCTACTTATCTTTCCTATACAGCTCAGGCCCATCTGCCAAGAGATGGCCTTGCCCGTAGTACACTGGGTCCTCCTATATCAATTAGAAATTGCCGGGCGTGGTGGCGCACACCTTTATTCCTAGCACTTGGGAGGCAGAGGCAGGCAGATCTTTGAGAGTTTAAGGCCAGCCTGGTCTACAGAGTGAGTTCCAGGACAGCTGGGGCTACAGGGAGACCCTGTCTCGAAAAGACAAAAAAAAAAAAATAATAATTAAGAAAATGCCTCACAGACATGGGCACAGGCTATTTCCTAAGGAGATAATTCCTCAGTTGTTTCCCCAAGATGACTCTTATTTTGTGTCAAGTTGACAATATGCTATTAACTCTCACATTTGGTATATACCTGTAGTCCAGTTCTCAGGAGGCTGGAGCAAATGGATCAACTTGACCTCAAGACTGACCTGGTCTAAATAGTGAGACTCCTCGAAACAGACAACAATAATCATTTTTAGGTCTTCCTCAAATATGCTCTATCTTTCTATCCTTACCTTGCTGAGAACTTACATCTTCAAGTGATAGTGAGTTTTTCCCAAATGAGTTTTAAAAGTGTCACTGTTCTTTCTAATTTATTGTAACAACATGCTGAATATATACATATACAGGGACATATATGTTTTCAAGCATTGAATCTTTAAAAAGGAGGTGAAAGATACATATAATCTATGCTTAATATAAAAATTGTGAAGAATCACAAAATCAGTGAAACAAAGAAATAACCAAGGGAAGAATGTGTTGTGGGCTGAGAACAGTTCCAGAATATTCTCTAGGATCATTCTTAAGCACTGTTCTCATAAAGGCAACAAATTCAGCACAGTTCCATCAATTGCTTGCTCAAATCCACTTAATTCATTTTACTCAAACCAGTTCATGCATCAGAAAAACACTGATTCTATTTAAGGCACAATAGTTTTATGTTTTAAAAATATTTTATTATTAATACTGTTATTCTTATAATCTTTTTGCCAATTAATCTTTTATTTTTAGCGTACAACATTTTACAGAAATAAGAGCCTCTTAATATTAATCTGCAATTACAAGTCTCCTGACTTCTTGCAAAGTAAAGATGTAAAATCTTACACAAATATAATCAGCACACAATACTCCCTGTTGTAATTAACATTTTTTGGTCCTCAAAACATTTTTTGGCATACAATTTTATATGTACCATTTAAGTGTAGGTAAGTTTATGACAGCAATAGCAATACATGAAAATTAACCATTTCTTCATCAAAGGGCTTTTAAAAATATGCAAATGAAATGCTAAAAACATCTTTGTAGAAGTAGCTATATTACTTTTTTCTGACTCTTTTCCTGGGTGTACACTACTCAAAGAGCATGTCGAAACAAGTTGGAGCACTCCTGTTAGCCTTCTTAGACATCCTTAAAGTGACTGCAGATATAAGACCCATGCGGATGTTTAGAAATCCATATTTCAAACACATTCACTCGAATATCAAAAGTATTTCCACTTCTATCTTCCCAGTTGCAATCTAGCACCTTAAACTGCACAAGCAAGAGCAGAAAGCCTTAAGAATTTGCACCAACTTAAAGAAAATTAAACACCTGTGCAATAAAGCCTTTTCCCGTCTTTCCTCCTTATTTTGCATGTATTTTTTTCATTTTAGTTGAACTACCTTGTTAATGCTGTTCACTGTTATAAGAGACATTTGCACAATTGCTGGAATAAAAATCATAGCCTTTCACTTTTATACTTAACATTTCCTACATCTGACACATACAGCTTCCATATCACCATCTATAAAATAGAAATAATACTCAACAGAATTATTGTGAAGATTAAGCTGTACAATGTATTCGAAATTATATTCAAAGAATTGCCATCATGTGATATGAGCACATGGATTTAATATTGATACAATTTGAACCTAGATAAAGAAACAAGGTCTTGGCACTAACAGTTCTCTCTACTATTAGTGAATCTGGGTCTAGATGGATGGATAGATAAACTTGTTTACAGTTTTGGCCAAAACTGAGGAGAAAGAAATTTTGAGTCTGTATGAAAGTTGCCTAAAATAATTTTGAAGCTTCTAGAAAAGAAGACAAAGAATTCAGGAAACATACATCTAGATTCATCTGTAGATGCAAGACAAGACCTGGGACATCATCTTCAGATTCTCTGAGAAGGGTTGAGTATTTCTGGTGTCAGGCTCTTGGGATGGGCTGTGGATGCCCCCACCCATCCTCAGCATATTGCCACCAGCCTGATTCCTTTCTTGGGCTCTAGTGCACTAGGATGAACTTCGGTGCTTTTCATTTTTATCAGTTGCAATGCAAATGATATTTTGGTTTAATAATTGCATCAAAAGCTAAATTAATATCTTTAATAGACAGTTATTATGGAAGGCATATGAGAATATTCTTTCAGGGGTTTCAAATATAACCCAGATTAAAGGATCAAGTATGGTTTAAAAATATTTTTGGCTTTGTATTGGGTAGATTTGCTGCTACTAAAAATTACTTAAAACATTCTCTTTTCGGATTTTATAATAATGCCTAAAATGAAAGAACTTACTAGAAGTCACTTGGGATAGAAAGGGTAATTAATTTCAATTTCTTTGTAGAAGATTTGAAATAAAGTAAAAATAATATTGCTAGATTTTTAAAAATCAGGGACATATTAACTAATAAAATAGACATCACTATCTTGTGATTTTTTTTCTTATGAAACTGAGATTATTAAGTTCTTGAGGTCAGAATATTGGTCAGCAAATCAATAAAACCAATTATGGTTCACTTTCAGCTTCCTGAGGGATGGGACTTTTGCATCACATAATTGGCTTGATAAACTGAAAATGAATAAAAGTGGTTTTATTTTTGTACATTTTTAGATAAACACATATTTGTACCTTAATAAGACATTTGTTTTTAAAAAGATTTTATAAAATGTGTAAAACACTTCCCAGGAGTTTTCACTTGGAAAATATAAAAATAGAAGAACACAAGCAATATTTTGTAAATAATATAACAGGTTCCGTAGGGCTGAAGAGATGGCTTAGCAGTAAGAATGTTGACTCTCTTTGCAAAGACCTGAGATAAATTCCCAGCACCCGTGTCAGGTAGCTCCACAACCACCTATAACTCCAGTTTCAGTGTATCCAATCTTCTGGCCTCCACAGGCACTTGAATGCATGTAGTGCACATAAACTTATGCAGCACACATGTAAAAGAATAAATGAATAAATAAATAACTAAGGGATGTATGCTGTATCTTCATTTTCTCATCTGTGGGATTTCTTTTTACTTTTATCGATAGTAGAGTACTATGCACAGCATCATGGCTTAATAGACAATAAGTGTAGAAGATTGTCAAACATGATTCTTCTTTTGTATTTTTCTTTTTTTTTTTTTTTTTTTTTTTTTGGTCTTTTTGAGAAAGGGTCTTCCTGTAGCATCAGCTGGCCTGGAACTCACTATGTAGACCAGGCTGGCTTAGAACTGACAGAGAATCCACCTGCCTCTGCCTCCCAAGTGCTGAGATTAAAGGTGTGTGCCACCACACCCAGCCTCACAACATGATTCTTATTCTCATGCACTGGAAGCTTTAGGAAAGTAACAGTTGTTCTTTTATAGAGCAATGTTAGATTTACTTTGTCATTGCTCATAGTGCTGCCACTAAAAGCTGTTTGGGAAAAAAAAAGCATTATCTTTCAATAGTTTTCTGAAGGACCTCTTTGTCATTATTTTCATCTTTCAATATCAGAAGCTTTTATTGGCATCTTGAGAATTAAAAATTCATCTCGATAGATCTTTTATATAGAATGGTATTAAAAAAGGAAGCTTTCACAAATAATCTTAATGAACCAATATTAAAGTATTTCTCCCAAGTGTCTAAATTCATCCCATTTCATCACCAGAAATTTCATCATCCATAGTACAGACAAAAAGTTGCAGTATGTGCTGTTTCTCAGGTAGTATGAAAGATATCCTATTAAATTAAAAACATTTACTTCCACTATCTGGGTCAGAACTCTTAACGAATGGAAGAACTGAAATGGATTTCAAAACATTTAAGCTCTTTAACTTATTTATTGTAAGCTCCCTCTTTCTCTCTCTACCTTTCTCTTTCTTCCTCACTCTCTCCCTTCTCTCCAGGATGTGTGTTTGTGTGTGTGTTTGTGTGTGTGTGTGTGTGTGTGTGTGTGTGTGTATGTATCACAGCATATATGGGGAAATTAGAGGATGACCTGTTTGTCAACCCTAACCCCACTTCATTTTATTATTTTTTGAGACAGGGTTTTCCTGTCATCCCAGCCGACCTGGAACTTCTATGGAGATCAGGCTGAGCTAGGATCTCACAGAAATCCACCTGCCTCTACCTCTTGAGTGCTGGGATTAAAGGTGTGTACCACCGCACCCAGTTTAAGATCTTTCTTAAATCAAGGGGAAATATAAAAGTAGGTTATAGAGTGAAAAAGATTGAGCTACAGGAAAATGTATAAAATGTAACAGAGATATGACAAAATAAATTGTTTGATATAAATAAAAATAATTAGGTAAATATAAGACAGTTTGTACCATTTTTCTCCTAAAGCAAGACTCTGATTTAAGAACTATACAGAAAATGAGAAGACAAGATAAAAAAATCATTCTTTTTATTTCTAAAAGAATTCAATATTACTCTTTTATGTGGCTCATCAATATAGATGACATTAATTTCAATATACATGATGTCCTCTCTAGAATTCTTTTCTGCCATGAATACATTAAATGAGCACAGTAAGAATGGTGTTATCGCCGGACGTGGTGGCGCACACCTTTAATCCTAGCACTTGGGAGGCAGAGGCAGGCGGATCTTTGTGAGTTCAAGGCCAGCCTGGTCTACAGAGTGAGTTCCAGGACAGCTGGGGCTACAGGGAGACCCTGTCTCGAAAACACACAAAAAAAATGGTGTTATCATTGACAAATGATACTATGAAATCTGCTCTTTGTTAGCAGTAAAGAGGGGAGAAAAGTGGGGTCAGAGGATGGACATTTGAATCATCTGGACACTGTCTCCACAATATCATAGGTATTTTGTCTTTTCGTGGAGTAGGAGGGTGGAATTATAGGCATTATAGGCAAAGCTTGGTTTCTGTGTATAATGAATGAAAAGTACTCTTTAGAAAAAGCAGTGTCCTAATTTCAAGTGCTGTGGCAAAACACTCTGACCAATACCAACATGGGGAGGAAAGAGCTTATTCATCTTATATCTCCTGAGTCAAAGTTCCTCGCTGAGAAAGTCCAACATAGGAACTCAGGGCAGGACCCAATGGGCCAGTTCCCCAGTTGAGGCTCCCTCAATCCAGCTATGTCAAGTTACTTTAATACTATATCTATTTAGCAGAGTAACAGTATTAGGCTCTCCAGTATGGTCTGTGGAGTTTCTATTCAAATGTTCTTAGGGTTGATATAAATGTAAGGTATCAGCTCTGTTTTACGAAGTGAACCTTAAGTCCAATTAGAAGTGTTTGGTTGCTCTTATAATATTCGTGCCACTATTACACCAGAGGTCATAAATTGCAAAGTAGGAAGAGTTAATTGGGTAGGGAGTGGGAGGTCAGGGCAGAGAGAGTATGGGGAGGGATAACACTAAAGGTCTCTTCCTAAGACTATGGAAGCTTCTTAAAATATGCACATGTACATTTAAAAAATTTAAAGAAGTTACTTTTTTTATTTTATTTATTTTTGTATGTGTATGAGTGTACTGTCTGCATATAGGTTTGTGCACCGGTGTCGTGCAATGCCGCGGAGGTCAGAAGAGGGCCTCGGATTCCCCTGGAACTGGAGTTCTCCTGGAATTGGAGTTAACAGATGGTTCTCAGCCACCATGTGAGTGCTGGGGATCGAACCCGAGTCCTCTGCAAGAGCAGTTGGTGCTCTTAACCGCTAGGCCATCTCTCCAGCCCCAAAGGAGTTACTTATAACAGGTAGACATGGACCTCACTATACATTAAAGGGTAGCACTGTGAAAGTTCAGTGTCAGGGATGTACTCTGATTTGAAGCTGTTGACCAGGAGTCCTACAGACCATAATATATATATATATTAGAATAAGACAAGGAGACATTAAGCTGATGCTGACTTCATCTTGCCAGGGCAGTAATTATTGTAACTTAGCAGGGTTCTCTGCTGAGTAAGACTGATGATTAATTTTCTCATCCAATAGCATGAATAGCACCTTACCACACTAAAACTAGCTAGTAGAAATGAAGGTTCCAGCTCAGTAAGCACTTGGTTTCTCCATGTTGCATAATTCAGCAATAGTATCTTACCTTCAGTTTCTGGAGGGTAACCCAGAGCAGTGGCAATAACCTATAATATTTGGGCATCTATGTGATCACACTGGCTAACAGCTCAAAGAGAAATAAGCCATTCTTGGTCCTAGAGTTATTGTATGTTAGGATAAGTTGTCTAGTTGGGCTATTGACCTCTGTTCTAGGGTAACACCATTGAAAGTCTTTTATATAAACATAGGTATCTGTTTTAGAGAGCTTCTAAGGTAGTATGTTTCCAAATGTTTTTTCAAAAGGCTTTACAGTTGTCCCTCTCTAAATCCCCTCCTCTACCCACTCATCTCCCACCCCATTTAATCCTTCCTGTTTAATTACTTGCCTTTCATCCTTTATATCACCTTATTCTTCCTTCCTTTGAAATATACTCTCATGGCCCCTCTAGAGGTGTTACAAATGAAATATACATATCCAAAGATTCAAAGCTAACATTTTAATGTTGGGGGAATGTGCCCTAAATGTCTATTAGGTCCATTTTATTTATGATAGATTTTAACCACACATTTTCTGTATTTAATTTTTGTCTGGATGATCTATTTGTCAGAGTGGGTTACTGGAGTCACCCATTAGCACTGTGTTTGGGTAAATCTATGATTTTACTGCTAATAATGTTTCTTTTATAAAACTGGGTATCCTGCTTTGTGTATGTGTGTTTAGGGATGTAAAGGCCTCTTGGTATATTTTTTCTTTCATGAGTATGAAATAGCCTTCTCTATCTCTTCTGATTAGTCTTGATTTGAAATCTTCTTTCTCAGATATTGGAATAGTTGTGCCTTCTTATTTCTTAGCTCCCTTTGGTTGAAATAAGATTTTTTATCCTTTTAATTAAGATGGTGTCGATTTTATGGTGAGGTGTGTTTCTTAGAGACAGATAAAAGACAAATCCTATCTTCTCAATCAGTCCATGTCTTTTTTAGAGAATTTAAATCATTAATATTGAGAGTTATTGACCCACACTTATTGATTTCTTTTATTCTCTTGTTCTGATCTTGTTTTCTTAGACCTTTTTTGGATAACTTTTATGGAGTTATTTTTTTTTTTAATTTAATCCTTCTGGCCAATTGGCTGTGTTTAATATTCTCTTCAGACTTATGTATGCCTTCTAGTACTTTCCACAGAGTGGCTGAATGATCATAAATTCCTTAAATCAGTTTTTATCATGGAAAGTTTTCATTCACTGTAGATTACAGTGGACAGTTTTGCTGGACATAGTAGTCTGAGAAACTTTGTTCTTTCATGACTTGTAGGATATTGCTCATTGAAGGAAGCTTCCTTTGTAATGAGCAGGCACAACGTGGCCCTGCTAAGGGAAAGGGGAACCCAGTACCTGCTTGTGGCCACTGTAGGGAACTGACCTCTTGACACAGAGGTTGGCTGGCTACTTTCTTTTTTTAAATTTTATTTATTTCTGTATGTGTATGAATGTACTGTCTGCATGCAAGTCTGTGCGCCAGCGTCGTGCAATGCCGCGGAGGTCAGAAGAGGGCGTCGGATTCCCCTGGAACTGGAGTTCTCCTAGAATTGGAGTTTCAGACGGTTCTCGGCCGCCACGTGGGTGCTGGGGATCGAACCCGGGTCCTCTGTAAGAGTGGTCGGCGCTCTTAACCACTAGGCCATCTCTCCAGCCTGGCTGGCTACTTTCATAGCCCTACCTTAGAGGTACTTCCTCCTCAGGCCCTTAGCCTGGGACATGATTTCCCACCTGCCCAGAGACTGCTGGCCCCTGGACAGGAATTTCCGACTGATGGGTGATGGCCTATCTTCAGCCTATGTCCACTCACAATTCACTTCACCACACCAGCTATCCTGGTTGGTAGTCCAAGAACCACTTTCCAACCCACTGGCCACCGGAACAAAATGCAGGTCTGCTTTGGCCTGTATGTGTGCCAAAAAATAAAAATAAATAAATAAATAAATAAATAAATAAATAAAACAATCCGGGAATTCTGTAATGATGGCAATAGATAATTCAGTGTATTGGCTGCTACAGCTTGCTTTTATAAGCCAAATGTCGTCAGTTCACTTCCCAGAGCCAATCACAGGCCCCCAATTCCACGCCACTACACACCATTGCCCCACCCAGCATCATGCACCTGGGCCGCTTCTTGGGGCAGGGTCAGAGAACTCCCCTGACTTGCATCCACGTGGTGCCCTGAGGGGCACTAGCTGAGAACTAGCCCCCAATTTAAGCGGGATCTTCCTATACCTAGCCCAAGCCCTTCTGGCTTTCACAGTCTTCAGTGAAAAACCAGCAGTAGTATTTTGACTGTTCTTTAATGTGGGGAGTTTCTTTTCTGGTCCTGTCTTCTTGGCGTATTTTATGCTTCTTGCACCCTCATTCGTGTCTCTTTCCTTAGTTTGGGGACATTTTCTGCTATGATGTTACTGAAAATATTTTCTGTGACTTTGATCTGAGCTCCTCCTTTGTCCAGATCTATGATCTGGACAGGTTAAACTTCTTTATGGGGTCCCAAAATTCCTGAATGTTCCCTATTTTTTCTTTTCTTTGATTTAACATTTTGTTTGATTGTTTTAATTTCTCTACTTTTTCTTTGAGATTTCATATTCTTTTTTCCACTATTAGTGGAGCTGTCCTGTAAACATTTTTTGTTGGAATTCTTGTTTTTCATTTTAAGTTTTATTTCAGTTTGCCTTTTCTTCAGAGTGTTTATCTCTTTATTAAATTTGAATTTCATCTCTTGAATTATTTTATTCAATTGTGGTCTTTATTTAGTCTTATATTCATATCCTATTTGAGTTCCTTGAACACATTTATAATGGTTATTTTGCAATCATTGTCTTGTGCATGAACTATGCTTCTTGCTTCTTTTCTCAGAAAACATTTGGTGGGTGCACTTATTTCTGGAGGTGAAGTATTGTCTTCATTATTCATGTTGTTTGTTTTTTGCTATGGGCCTAGGCGTCTAGTATTGTTTCTTGGTGTGCATGTCTGATCTTGCCTTTAATGATTGTGTGCTCCTATCTTTGTTTACTGTTACCCCAGTTTGTCATGTTGTGGCCCAGCAGAGTGGTGCTTAGTGTTCAGTCTTGGGCTATTCGATTGTTGTGAGAACAGGGTGTAAGATGCGATCTAATTTCAGCTAGGGTTAGATGTAATTTCTGAGGCTAAATTTCTAGGATAGACTCCTTGAGGCCTCATAGTGTTTGGCCGTGACTTATGGATGCTAGGTGAATTGGTGGGCAGACAGGTCAGTGTTGATTTTTGATTGGAGAATAGGGTTGATTCTAATCTGGTAGTGACCAAGAAATCACAAAATAGTTACCTTTGGCTGGGTCTGTCTGTGCTGATGTGCAGGCTGCAACAAACCAGATATGTGGGAACGTGGGGATGGCAACAAGTTGGTGGGTTTCTGTGGAACTGAACAGCCTAGGCTGCTATGATGGTGGATCTGGATTTCCACAATCTGTGATTATGGAGACAGAATGCTTGGATTGAGAAACTCATGAGCATGGCAGGTATGCAGATGGGAGCTTGTACTTGTTGTGTGAGATGGAAGAAATGGAAGGCTCAAGAAGAGGGAATCTCAGAATTGGGAAACTCACCAGATTGGCAGATGGAGTTTTGGACCCATACTGGGAGGGAGTGTGTGTAAATATTCAATTCTTAAGACAGAAATCTCCATAGCCTGCTTGAATACTAAATATTTAGGCTTAAAGCATCATAGGACAATGTAACACAGTAGTGTAAGCCTCAGTAATGCTCTAGGTATTGAGTTACATGCCTTAAGCATGAGACACTCTATCTCTTATTTCACAGTGAGAACATCCTGTGCAGTGTGTGTGTGTGTGTGTGTGTGTGTGTGTACATACACCTGCTTGTTAGGAGACCACATTGTGAGTGATAATTATAGCCTGAGATATGAAACTAGAAACCCTGAAAATTATAGAAGAAAATGTTGGCAGTAACCTCCAAAATATGGGCGTAAGAAAAGACTTTCTAAATCAGACAGCAGCTGGGTTGGAAACAAGGTTAACAATAGACAAGAGGGATCTCATTAAACTCAAAAGCTTCTGTACTGCAAAGGAAACAAAGAAGTGAAGCGAAAACCCACAGAATGAGAGGAAACCTTCCTCAGTGATACATCTGATAGAGCATTGGCATCCAGAATATATAAATTACTCAAAAAACAAAGGGGCAAGAAAACAAATGACATGATTAAAAGGTGGGGTAAAGAGGTGAATAGAGAAGTCACAAATGAAGAAGTGAAAATGGCTGAGAAACATTCAGAAAGTGTTCAATGTTGCTAATAATTAAGGAGATACAAATTCAAACCAGCTTAAAATTTCATCTTACCCCCATAAGACTGGCTAAAATTAGGAAAACAAATGTCACCAAATGCCGGAGAGGTTGAGGGGAAAGGGGAACATTCATTCACTGCTGGTGGGAATGGAAACTCATCCAGCCTCTATGAAAAGCAGTTTGGAGAACTCTTAAAAGGCTGAAAATGATCATGGGCAGTCTTTCTATTTTTTTTTTTTTATGTCATCTTCAGTCTCCTTCAGGGGTTTAAAATTTTCTTGTAGAGATCTTTGGTGTCTTGGTTAGGTTTGTTCCTAGGTATTTTTTCTTTTCTTTTCTTTTCTTTTTTTTTATTATTTTATTTTATTTTATTTTGAGGCTATTGTGATTGGGAAGGTCTCCTTATATTTTTTCTCCAGTTGCTTGTTGTTAGTATAAAGAAAGGCTACTGATTTTTGTAGGTAATTTTGTATCCTGCCTGTTCTAGTTTGTCTTCCATTGCTGTGACAAAACACTCTGACCGACACCAACTTGGGGAGGAAAGGTTTATTCAGCTTACATCTCCTGGGTCACAATTCATCACTCAGGGAACCCAAGGCAGGAACTCAGGGCAGGAACCTGGAGGCAGGAGCTGAAGCATAGGCCATGGAAAAATGCTGTTCACTGGCTTGCTTCCCCGGCTCATGCCCAGCTTGCCCTCTTGTTCCATACACAACAACCTGCCCAGGGTGGCACCACTCACTGTGGGCTGGGCCCTCCCACACTGCTCGATCATCAAGACAGTACTCCACAGATGTGGCCACAGGCCAATCCAATGGAGCCAATTCCCCAACTGAGGCTCCCTCAACCCAGATGTGTCAAGTTGACAATAAAGCTATCCAGCACAATTGACCCCTTGTCAACTTGACACACAAAACATATCACTATTAAACCACCACCTTTCCAGTTCTTATCCCCAAACTATGATGTTAACATTAATCACAACCTAAGACAGTACATCCTTAAAAGCCCCACAGTCCTTAAAATGTCCAAATGCTTAAAAGTTCAGTCTATCAAAAGTCTCTTAACTGTGGGCTGCTGTAAAATCCAAAACAAGTATTGTCTTATTTCAAAGGGAAGAATCAGGCACTCTCAAACAAAACCTAAATCCAGCAAAGTAGCTCAAGGCTGGACACCTGGGATTCACTCATGATCTTCTGGGCTCCCAAAGGATTTCGGCAGCTCCCCTTCTCTGACTCTGCCGTTCTTGGCACACACAGATCATCTCGCAGGCCCAGGCTGACTCCATTCCACACCTGCCACTGCTCTTGGTGGTCATCCCATGGTCCTGGCATCTCCAAAAAGCTGGGGTCGCCACTGAAACTGAGGCAGCACCTTCACCAATGGTCTCTTCTGACCTCTCCTGGTGCAAAGCCTCAGCTTCTCTCCATGACCCCTGCAATCCTGGGGTCTTCACAGCAACCGAGGTGCACTTCCACCAATGGTCTTTCCTGACCTCTCACAGTGCCAAGCCTCGGCTGCTCTCTGTGACCCCCTCAAATTTCAACACCAGAACCATATAGGAGACTCTTACACACTACCAAGTCCTGCTTCTGGCTTGAGATGGAGGCTCAGGCCCCTTCTGGAACACAGCTTCTGTGTGCTGACCCTGAAGAAATTCTTCCCAGAAGATTTCACCACAGTGATGCTGGTCTCTTGTTACTTACAGCTGATTTTTCAGCCCCAGCTAACCAGCATCAATTGTCCCAGTACAACAAAGATTTCACTTCAGGTTCTGGTCTCTTGTTACTTACAGCTGATTCTTCAGCCCCAGCTGACCAGAACCCACAGATTACACAGTCCTGATGATCTCTGCTCCCCTTTGAAACTAGAAACTTCACAAGCCAGGCCTCCATCTTCTACAACTCCTTCAGCAAAACTGCTCCAAGCTCCACAGCAACAATCTTTAGGCATTCAATGATCTTCCCAGCCCAAAGTTCCAAACGCCTCCACAATCCTTCCCCAAAACACCAAGGTCAGGTCTGTCACAGCAATACCCCACTCTTCTGGTACCAATTTCTGTTCTAGTTTGTCTTCCATTGCTATGACAAAACACTCTGACCGACACCTCCACTTGGGGAGGAAAGGTTTATTCAGCTTACATCTCCTGGGTCACAATTCATCACTCAGGGAGCCCAAGGCAGGAACTCAGGGCAGGAACCTGGAGGCAGGAGCTGAAGCACAGGCCATGGGAAAATGCTGTTCACTGGCTTGCTTCCCCAGCTCATGCCCAGCCTGCTCTCTTGTTCCATACACAACAACCTGCCCAGGGTGGCACCACTCATTGTGGTCTGGGCCCTCCCACACTGCTCGACCATTAAGACAATACTCCACAGATGTGGCCACAGGCCAATCCAATGGAGCCAATTCCCCAATTGAGGCTCCCTCAACACAGGTGTGTCAAGTTGACACTAGAGCTATCCAGCACACTGACATTTTACTGAAACTCTTAATCGTTTCTAAGAGTTTTCTGGTGGTTTTTAGCATCCCTTAGGTAAACTATCATATCATCTGCAAAAAGGGATAGTTTGACTTCCTCTTTTCCTATTAGTACTCCTTTGATTTCCCTGTCTTTTGTTATTGCCCTAGCAAGCATTTCAAGCACTATGTTGAAGAGGAGTGGAGATAGGGGGCAACCTTGCTGGAATCCCATCTTTAGGGGAATGTTTCTAATTTTTCTCCATTTAGGATGAGGTTGGCAGTGGCTTTATTGTACATGGCTCTGAATATGTTGAAGAATATTCCCTCCAGTCCAATTCCCTGTAGAACTTTAAACATGAAGGGATGCTTGATCTTGTTAAACACTTTTTCTGCGTCAATTGAGACAATCATGTAGTTTTTGTCTTTCAGTCCATTTATGTGTTTTATGATACTTAATGATTTATGTATGTTGAACCATCCCTGCATCTCTGGCATGAATCAAACTTGGTCATGATCAATGGTCTTTTTGATGTGGGTCTGTATGCGATTTGCAAGTATATTGTTGAGAATTTTTTCATCTATGTTCATTAATGGGATGGGTCTATAGTTTTCTTTTTGGTTGTATCTTTGCCTGATTTTGGTATTAGAGTGATGCTGGCTTCACAGAAGGAATTTGGAAGATTTTCCTCTGTTTGTATCCTTCTGAAAAGTTTTAGTAATAATGGTTGTAAGACCTCTTTATATATTTTGTAGAAATCTGCTTTGAAGCCATCTGAGTCTGGGCTGTTTTTAGTTGGGAGCCTTTTTTATTATGTTTTCAATTTCCTCAAATATTATGGGTCTGTTTAAGTTGTCAATCTTTTCTTGGTTAAGCTTTGTTGATTTCCAGGATTTCAGATATTTTTCCATTTCTCTTATGTTTTCAAATTTAGTAGAGTATAGGTTTCTGGAGTATTCTCATATGATTGTCTGGATCTTTTCTCTGTCTGTTGTGATGTTTCCTTTTTCATCATGAATTTTATTGATTTGGAGTTCATCTTTCTTGCTTTTGGTTAATTGGGCTAGAGGTCTGTCTATCTTATTTATCCTTTCAAAGAACCAGCTTTTGGATTCATTGATTCTTTGTATTGATTTCTTGGTTTCTATTTCATTGATTTCTGCTCTGATTTTTATTATTTCTTCCTGCAAAAGACACCAAATGCTGGAAAGGTTGTGGGGAAAGCAGAACACTCATCCACTGCTGGTGGGAATGCAAACCCATACAACTTCTATGGAAAGCAATGTGGAGAACCCTTAAAAGACTCAAAATAAGCCCACCACCTGGCCCAGTAATACCACTCCTGGGTATATACCCACAAGACTCATCCTACTGCAAAGATACAAGCACATCTATATTTATTGCTCTCTTCACAATACCAAAGAGCTGGAACCAACCCATGTGTCCCTCAGCCAACAAGTGGATAAAGAAAATGTGCTACATCTACACAATGGCGATCTATGCAGCAGTAAAGAAAGATGACATCATGAACTTTGCAGGAAAATGGATGGAAACATAAGCCATTATGCTAAGTGAAGCTACACAGTCCCAGAAATACAAATGGCAAATTGTATCCCTCATTTGTGGATGCTAGCACCAAATCCCTAGTCATAAAGCAAACTGAGCAATGCCACTGTTATATTTCTTTTTATCTGAAAACAACTGTGCTGTTATATTGCGAATCCCTTAACAGGCTCTCCAATTAACTTACTACTTATTTTCAGACTTTGTAATTGCTGTATATGGGAGGAGGGTATGAAAGTATATTTTAGAGTAATATAAAATTAAAGGGAAAATCTGAATTCCTAAACACTTTTCAGAATTAACTTATAGGTTATTTTCAGTCATCATAATTTAGGTACATGTGATATATATATATATATATATATATATGCATATTTTAGAGCAATACAAATTGGAGGGAATAACAATAACAAAAGGACTGGGTCAAAGAACTGACTGAAACAATAAACTGCTCAAAATAGTAAACCTCTGCAAGGAAAATCTTCAAAAAGACTGAGAAAAAGATGCAAGATGTATATAGCAGAATGCATGAGGGCAGGTGGGGTGGGGGGCATGGAAGGAGGAATGCATCTAAACTGGATTGAAAAATGTTATATGAATTGTACAAATCTTCAATAAAAATATTTTTAAAAAGAAAATCCTTAGTTTCTTGAGTTGCAATTTGTCTTCCCTGCCCCCTTTTTTGCACTTTGGGCTATAGAGTATTGGATTAAAAAAAAATCCCAATTTTTGCATAGAACTCTTAAAGGATATTTACTTTGGCATTGGAAAGAAGTGGATCATATAAGATACATAAACAGAAGTTGAAAGCAAACCGAAATGGAGCATTTGAAGATCATAGACTTTATATACACATACATTCAAGTAGTCATTTTGGCAACATCCAAGTGCAAAATGTCTTCTAAAGTATCAGAGAGCTATGGTAAATGTATATTGGAAGGAGACTTTTAGGTTGTCAAATTTCCAGGCACTTTATTTCAAAATAAAAACTTATTAATTTATCATTTTATTTTTTTTTATGAAGCCCAGGATGTATAGCCAAGAATGGCATTTCACTTGGAATCTTCCTGTCTCCCTTTCTGAAGTGTTGAGATTACAGGTGTGCACCATCACATGGGGTTTTTTGGTGCTGAGAATGGGATCCAGGGTTCCATTAATCCCAGGGGATCACTCTACCAACTGAGATATTTTCTTTTCCTGTCCCTCAAAATAGACATTTCAAAAGATGATATTGCAAAATTAACTCCAGATTCATCAGGCTAAAGTTCAGAAGATGACTTACACAGTTATTACAGTTAGCTCACTGGTCTAAATACAGAGAGGAAACAACTCATGCATGTTTTGTTAAAAAAATTTGAACAACTTAGGAGACAAATGCTATGTTTTTTTTTTATTGATGTTTTGTGTATTTCATACGTCATTTTCCAATTCAGTTCAGGCATATATCCCCTTCCCTTCCCCCCACCCCACCCCTACCCATCCCAGATCATGCATTCTGCCATATCTTTTCTGCGTCTTTCTCTGTTTTTTTTTTTTTTTCCTTTTTTTTTTTTTAAACAGTAGGTGATAGTCTGTGAGTACAAGTGTCATTCAGAAGTCTTAGAAGCTTCTATTGGATTTATTTTGGGAAATGTTTCCAAAGATTCCAGTAATCAGTGCCCACTTAGCATAAAATATACTAAAAATTGGAGCAAAACAGGGATGATTAGTGTGGCCACTGTACAAGGATGCCACACAAAATTATGAACCAATTCAGACTTTTATGTGAAGAGTCTTATTTATGTGTTATGTGAATTGGTTACAAAACCAATAATGAATTTTGTAAGTTAAAAAGAAAAGACGTTCCAGGAGGTGCCGGTAAGGCAAGTCGGAACTGCCTTGACTCTTGGGGGGCTCGACAACCACCCCCAGAAGTCCCAGCTTGGGTTCCAGACAGGCACATGGACTCAGTGAGGTGCTGGGAAGGCTGGGCAGAACTGCATTGGCCCTTGGGGGCCTACTGGCATGCAGGCCAAAGTAGCAACACAATCTATCTCCCCTTCTGCCAACCTGGTGGAGCTGTGGTGCAGAGGACCTAACAGGTGCAGCATTAGTGATTACAGTCTGTGCAGACTGTAATCACTAATGCTGCCAACGTTGAGGTGCCAGAATCAAAAGAAACAAATAAACAGACAAACCCACATGCCAAAGACACCAAGAAAAACAACACGGGAAAAGCTCATAATAAATCCACACCAAACTCTACTAACTCTACAGAAGATCCCTACAATGAGATCTCCAAGGAAAGAAACCAAGGCACTGACATTAAAAGAACAACTATAGACATATTCAAAGAAATTAGAGAACTAAGGGAAGAGAATTAAAAACTCAAGAAGGACCCCAGAGGGAGATAATGACAAATGGTGGAAAGAACTAAGGGGAGAGATTGAAAAACTCAAGAAGGACCTATAGGGAGATAATGACAAATGTTGGAAAGAACTAAAGGGAGAAAATGACAAACTCCAGAAGGAAGTGGAAACACTGAAAAGATATCAAAAAGGCCAAAACGAAAAAAGAAAATGACCAACGAACCAAGGAGCTACAAAATGAGAATGACAGGCTCCAGAGGGAAATGAAAAATCTAAAGAAATCACAGGATGAAATGAAAAAGGAAATTTACATTAATCCAATCATCAGGAAAGGATGGCAAAAAGACTCAGAAGCAGAATGGAAGAATCAAGAAAACGAATATCAGACCTTCAGGAATAGAGAGCAACTAGAAATCTCAAGTAAAGATGAAAAAATTAAAAAAAAAAAAAAACCCGAGTGGAACAACCAGGAAATGTGGGACACTATGAAAAGACCAAACTTCCACATCATAGGGATAGAGGAAGGAGAAGAATCCCAAGACAACACTAATGACCAGAGATTCAATAGGATAATAGAAGAAAATTTCCCCAAACTGAAAAACAACAATCCTGTACAAATACAAGAAGCACATAGAACACCAATTAGACAGGACTAGAAAAGAAACTCCCCACGCCATATAATTGTCAAAACACTAGACGCTCAAAATAAAGACAAAATACTGAAAGCCACAAGAGAAAGACAACAATTTACATATAAGGGGAAACCCACAGCTGACTTCTCAGTCCAAACTATGAAAGCTAGAAGAACATGGACCAAAGTATTCCCTGTGCTAAACGACTTTAGATGCCAACCCAGAATACAATACCCAGCAAAAATGTCAGTTATAGTTGAAGGAGAAAGAAAAGTCTTTCACAACATGAACAAAATGAAAGAATACATGTCTAAGAAACCAATACTTCAGAAAATCCTCAAAGCAATCCAAAGAACAGAGGAAAGGAGCAACTATTCCTAAGCAACTAAAGATAGAAATCAACAAAGCATAACAGAGTAAATACAAACCTAGACTAGGAATGCAAACAAAAAATAAGGAGAAAGGAAGCAACACACATCTCTCAATAATAACCTTCAATACTAATGGTCTAAACTCCCCAATCAAAAGAAATAGACTGGGAGAATGGGTTGGAAACAATCCTTCTTTATGCTGTCTACAAGAAACCTATCTCACCCTTAAAGACAGACACCACCATAAAGTGAAAGGATGAAAAAAAAATATTCCAAGCAAATGGTACCAAGAATCAAGCTGGAGTGGGTATTCTAATATCAGACAAAATAGATTGCTAAGTAAAACTAATCAAAAGAGACAAAGAGGGCAACTACATCCTTGTCAAAGGAATAATGAACTATGAAGACTTCACAATCCTAAATGTCTGTGCACCAGAGTTGGTGCACCTAACTTTATAAACACTACTCTCCAGGACCTCAAGACACAGATTAATCCTAACACACTAATAGTGCTAATAGTGGGAGACTTCAACACCCCACTGAGCCCCTTGGATAGATCAACTGGACAAAAAATAAACAGAGAGATATCAGAACTGAACAATACAATACACCAAATGGACCTCACGGACATCTACAGAATATTCCACCTAAATACCAGAAAATATGGTTTTTACTCAGCACCTCATGGAACATTCTCCAAAATGAACCACATACTGGGACACAAAAGAAATCTCAACAAATACAAAAGGATTGAAATTATTCCATGCATTCTATCAGGCCACAGTGCAATAAAGCTCAATATGAACACCAGAATAAACCCAACTAGATACAAGAACACATGGAAACTAAACAACACCATCCTGAGTAATGAATAGGTCAGGGAAGAACTAAAGAGTGAAATAAAAGTATTCATGGAACTGAATGAAAAATACAATACAATACAACACAACAAAATTTGTGGGATACTTTAAAAGCAGTCTTGAAGGGCTGGAGAGATGGCTCAGTGGTTAAGAACACCAACTTCTCTGCAAGCAGAGGACCCGGGTTTGATTCCCAGCACCCACATGGTAGCTAAGAACCATCTTCAATTCCAGTTCCTCAGGGAATCCAACGCCCTCTTCTGACCTCCATGGCACTGCATGACATGGGTGCACCAACCTACATGCAGACAGTACACTCATACACATAAGAAATAAATTTTCTAAAAAAGCAGTCTTGAGAGGGAAATTTATAACCCTAAGTGCCCACATTAAAAAGAAAAAACAGAAAGGGAACAAATAAATGATCTAACACTCCAGCTAAAAACACTTGAGAGACAACGACAAATGAATCTCAAACCCAACAGACAGGAAGAAATAACAAAAATCAGAGCAGAAATCAATGAAATAGAAACAAAGGAAACAATACATAGAATCAATGAATCCAAAAGCTGGTTCTTTGAAAAGATAAACAAAATAGACAGACCTTTAGCCCAGTTAACAACAAAAAGAAGAGCAACTCCAAATCAATAGTACTCATGATGAAAGGGGAAACATCATAACAGCAAAGTAAAAATCCAGACAATCATATGGGAATATGTCAAAAACCTATTCCACTAAATTTGAAAACCTAAGAGAAATGGATGAATATTTGGAATCCTGGGAACCAACAAAGCTTCGCCAAGAAAAGACTGACAGTTTAAACAGACCCATAATATTTGAGGAAATTGAGCACATAATAAAAAACCTCCCACCAAAAAAAACTCCGGGCCCAGAGAGACTCACAGCAGAATTCTATAAAACATTTAAAGAGATCCTACAACCATTATTACTCAATCTGTTCAGAAGCATACAAACAGAGGGAATTCCCCCAAATTCCTTCTATGAAGCCAGCATCATGCTAATACCAAAACCAGGCAAAGATACAACCAAAAAAGAAAGCTATGGACCCATCTCATTAATGAACATAGATGTAAAAATTCTGAACAAAATACTTGCAAATCGCATACAGACCCACATCCAAAAAGATCATCCATCATGACCAAGTTGGAATCATGCCAGAGATGCAGGGATGGTTCAACATATGTAAATCAATAAATACCATAAAACAAATAAATGGACTGAAAGACAAAAACCACATGATCATCTCAATCAATGCAGAAAAAGCCTTTGACAAGATCCAGCATCCTTTCATGTTTAAAGTCCTAGAGGGAATTGGACTGAAGGGAACATTCCTCAACATAATCAAAGCCATATATAGCAAACCCACTGCCAACCTCATCCTAAATGGAGAAAAATTGGAACCATTTCCCTTAGAGGCAGGGACCTGGCAGGCATGGTTGCCCCCTATTGCCACTCCTCTTTAACATAAAGTGCTTGAAATGCTTGCTAGGGCAATAAAACAAGAGGAAGAAATTAAAGGAGTATGAATCGGAAAAGAAGTTGAGCTTTCCCTTTTGGCATATGGTATGGTAGTTTACATAAGGGATGCTAAAAACTCCACCAGAAAACTTCTAGAAACAATTAAGAGTTTCAGTAAAGTGGCAGGATACCAAATTAACCTGGAAAAATCAGTAGCCTTTCTTTACACCAACAATAAACAAGTGGAGAAGGAATATAAGAAGACCTTCCCAGTCACAATAGTCTCAAAAATAATAAAATCCCTGGGAACAAACCTAACTGAAGATATCAACTATCTCTACAACAAAAATTTTAAATCCCTGAGGGAGATTGAGAATGACATCAAAAGATAGAAACATCTCCCATGCTCATGGATTGGGAAAATCAACATAGTAAAAATATTCATTTTACCCAAATTGATATACAGATTCAATGCAACCCCAATCAAAATCCCCATGAGCTTTCTCACAGACTTGGAAAAAAATCCTTAAATTTATATGGAAAAGCAAAAGACCCCAAATAGCTAAAGCAACTCTGAGTGAAAAATGCAATACAAGGGGCATTGCTCTACCAGACTTCAAGCTATATTACAGGGCCATAGTCATAAAGAAAGCCTGGTACTGGGACAAAAACAGACCCATTGACTAATGGAAAAAAAAATTGTAGATCCAAACTTGAGCTCAATTTCAGCCACCTCATATTACACAAAGGGGCAAAAAACCCTCAATGGAGGAAGGATAGCATCTTCAGCAAATGGTGCTGGCAAAACTGGATCCCCATTTGTAGAACAAAATTAATCCCCTACCTCTTACCCTGTACAAAAATCAACTTCAAGTGGATCAAAAGCCTCCATGTAAAACCTGAAACCCTGAAGGTGATAGAATAAAATGTTGGTAACAACCTACAAGACACAAGAGTAAGAAAAGACTTTCTAAATCAGACAGCAGCTACACAGGAAATAACGTCAACAGTTGACAAATGGGACC
Source organism: Rhizomys pruinosus (assembly GCA_009823505.1). Classification (NCBI taxonomy): domain Eukaryota; kingdom Metazoa; phylum Chordata; class Mammalia; order Rodentia; family Spalacidae; genus Rhizomys; species Rhizomys pruinosus. Next base: position 2,801,224 of record VZQC01013319.1, on the reverse strand, counting down.
TCATCAAACTCAAAAGCTTCTGTACAGTGAAAGAAACAATCGAGGAAGTGAAGAGAAAACCCACAGAGCTGGCGGAAATCTTCATTGATTTAACTGACAGAGCATTAATGACAAGAATATATAGTCTACTCAAAAAACAAAGAAGAAAATAAATGACCTACTCAAAAGATGGGGTAAAGAGCAGAACAGAGACTTCACTAGTGAGGAAGTAAAGATGGCTGAGAAACATCATAAAAAGTGTTCAACATCATTAATTATTAAGGAAATGCAAATTAAAACCACTTTAAGCTATCATCTCACTCTGATATGACTGGCTAAGATCAAGAACATAAAAGACACCAAATTCTGGAGAGGTTGTAGGGAAAGGGGAACACTCATCCATGGCTGGTGGGAATGTAAACTTGTACAACCACTATGGAAAGCAGGGTGGAGAACCCTAAAAAGGCTCAAAATGAGCCTACCCCCTAGCCCAGCCATACCAATCTTGGGTATATACCCACAAGACTCATCCTATGGCAAAGATACATGCACATCCATGTTTACTGCAGCTCTGTTCACAATAGCGAAGAGCTGGAACCAACACAAATTCCCCTCATCTGACGAGTAGATGACAAAAATTTGGTACATTTACATAATGGAGCACTACTACTCAGCGGTAAAGAAAGATGACATCATGAACTTTGCAGGTAAATGGATGGAACTTGAAGACATTATGCTAAGTGAATTAACACAGTCCCAGAAAAACAAGTGGTGAATGGTCTCCCTCATTTGTGGATGCTAATACCAAATCACCAGATGAAAGGCAAGCTGAACATCATTCTTGTTATATTTCTGTTTATCTGAAATCAACTATGCTGTTATAATGTAAATCTCTTACCAGGCTCTAAAGTTGATCTACCACTTACTTTCAGGCTGTGTAACTATTGTATATGAGTGGAAAGTATGTATGCATATCTTAGAGTAATATAAAATTAAAAGAGGGACTTGAGTGTGCAGTGCTAAGATCAGGGACTTCCCAGGACCACTTGAATCACAGAGTACCAGGGCCTGGGCTAAATCAGGCATATCCCTACCCCCAACTGGAATTGCTGAGAGAGTGTCCAAGTGGATTTTTTGGAGAACCTTCAGAACAGAAAGGGAAGAGTGAATTAGACTTCCAATATCTAAACAAAATTGAAAGCCTGAAACCTAGACAAGTCACTAACCCATAAACAAAGAGAAAAAAAGGCATCTGAAGGAGGCAAGCAAAGCAAACCTTCAACATCTGTGATTCACATCGGAATACAGGCAAAAAAAGGTAAACCCACATGCCAGAGACATGACGAAGGGACAACATGGGAAAGGTGCAGGATAATTCCACACCAAGCTCTATCAACCCTGTAAGAGATTGCTACAGTGGGATCCCCCTGGGGGTGACCCAAGAAACAGATCTTAGAGGAACAATTGCAGACCTATGCAGAGAAATTAAAGAATATAAAGAACAAGTCAGAGAACTAAGGAGAAAGAAAAATTCAAGAAGGACCTAGAAGGAGACAATGACAAACTTCAGAAACAACTAAAGGGAGAGAATGACAAACTCCAGAAAGAACTAGAGCAAGAAAATGACAAACTCCAGAAGGAAGTGGAAACACTGAAAAAGGAAGCCAACTAACGAAGTAAGGAGCACCAAGAAGAGATTGAGAAGCTCCAAAAGGAAGTGGAAATTCTAAAGAAATCACAGGATGAAACGAAAAAGGAAATAGAACACTCATCTAATCAAGAGGAAAAAGCCTCAGAAATAGAATGGAGGAAGCAGAATAAAGAATATCAAACCTGGAAGATAACACAGAACAACTAAAAAGCTCAAGTAAAGATTATGAAAAATTAAAAAATACACAAAAGTGGAATAACCAGGAAATATGGGACACTATGAAAAGATTAAACCTCCAAATCATAGGAGTAGAGGAAGGATAAGAATCCCAAGAGAATAGTATTAATCAGATCTTCAACAGAATAATAGATGAAAATTTCCCCAAACTAAAAAAAAGACAAACCAATACAAATACAAGAAGCACATAGAACTCCAGACAAGATCAGAAAAGAAACCCCACGCCATATCATAGTAAAAATGCTAGATTCCCAAAACGAAGACAAAATTCTGAAAGCCACAAGAGGGAAACAACAAGTTACATATAAGAGGAAACCCATCAGAATTACAACTGACTTCTTAGCGCAAACCATGAAAGCAAGAACATGGAGCAAAGCCTTCCCAGTGTTAAAGGACTATAGATGCCAACCCAGGTTAGTATACCAGCAAAAATGTCGATTATAGTTGGAGAGAGAAAAAGCTTCCATGACATAAACAAGATGATAGAATACATGTCCAGAAAACCAACCCTTCAGAAAATACTTGAAGCAATTCAAAGGACAGAAAAGAAGAGCAACTATCACCAAGCATCTAGAAAGAGACGCTAATAAAAACATAACTGCAGAAGTAGAAACTGAGACTAAAAATGCAAATGGATAATAAGGTGAAAGGAAGCAACACACATCTTTCAATTATAACATTAAATATTGATGGACTAAACTCCCCAATCAAAAGACATAGAAGGGAGATTGGATTAGGAAACAAAAACCATCTATATGCTGTCTAAGAAACCCACCTCAATCTCAAGGATAGGCAGCAACTTAAGGTGGAGGGATGGAAAAAATTATTCCAAGCAAATGGTACCAAAAAGAAAGTAGGTGTTGGTATTTTGATATCAGACAAAATAGACTTCGAAGTAAAAGAAATCAAAAGAGACAAAGAGGGTGATTACATCTTTATCAAAGGAACAATTGACCATGAAGACTTCACAATCATGAATATATATGCACCAAACTCTGGAGCATCAAACTTTATAAAGACAATTCTTCAGGACCTCAAGGCACAGATTAACCTCAGCACACTAATAATGGGAGACTTCATTACCCCACTAAGTCCTTTGGACAGATCAACAGGACAAAGAATAAACAGAGAGACATCTAAACTGAATGATACAATACACCAAATGGACCTCACAGACATCTACTGAATATTCCACCCAAATATCATAGATTACACTTTCTACTCAGCACCCCACGAAACATTCTCCAAAATAGACCACATACTGGGACACAGAAAAAAATTCAACAAATACAAAAAGATTGAAATAATTTCATGCATTCTATCAGACCACAGTGCTATAAAGCTCAATATCAATACCAGGATAAGCCCTACAACCTACAAGTACACATGGAGACTAAACAATGCTCTCCTGAATAATGAATGGGTCAAGGAAAAAATAAAGAAAGAAATGAAAGCGTTTCTGGAATTGAATGACAATGGTAATACAACACAACAAAACCTATGGGACACCTCAAAAGCAGTCGTAAGAGGGAAGTTTATAGGCCTGAGTGCCTACATCCAAAAACAAACAAACAAACAAACAAACAAACAAAAAACAAAACCAGAAAGAGCACAAGTGAATGATCTAACGTTGCAGCTAAAAACATTTGAGAGACAACAACAAATGAACCCTAAAGGCAGCAGACAAGAAGAAATAACAAAAATCAGAGCAGAAATCAATGAAATAAAAACAAAGAAAACAATACAAAAAAATCAATGAATCCAAAAGTTGGCTCTTTGAGAGAATAAACAAGACAGACAGACTTCTAGACCAGTTAACCAAAAAAATAAAAAAATAAAAAAGATCAACTCCAAATCAATAGAATTTGTGATGAAAGGGGAAACATCACAACAGACAGTGAGAAGATCCAGACAATCATACCGGAATACTTTAAAACCTATACTCTACTAAGTTTGGAAACCAAGAAGAAATGGACAAATATCTGAAATCCCGGGAATCACCAAAGCTTAACCAAGAAGAGATCAACAGCTTAAACGGACCAATAGTATATGAAGAAATTGAAGATGAAATAAGAAACCTCCCAACTAAAAAAAGCCCAGGCCCATATGGTTTCACAGCCGAATTCTATAAAATATTTCAAAAAGACTTACAACCATTACTACTCAAATTGTTCAGAAGGGTTCAAGCAGAGGGAAATCTCCCAAATTCCTTCTATGAAGCCAGCATCACTCTAATACTAAAACCAGGCAAAGATACAACCAAAAAGGAGAACTATAGACCCATCTCTCTAATGAACATAGATGCAACGATTCTTAACAAAATACTTGCAAACTGCATACAGACCCACAATAAAAAAATCATCCATCATGACCAAGTTGGATTCATACCAGAGATGCAGGGATGGTACAACATATGAAAATCAATAAATATCATAAAATACATAAATGGACTGAAAGACAAAAACCACATGATCATCTCAAATGATGCAGAAAAAGCCTTTGACAAAATCCAGCATCCCCTCATGCTTAAAGTCCTAAAGGGGACTGGTTTGGAGGGATCATTCCTCAATGTAATCAAAGCCATGTTACAGGAAACCCACAGCCAACATCATCCTAAATGGAGAAGAGACAGAACATTCCCCTTAAAGGTAGGAACTCAGCAAGGCTGCCCGCAGTCACCACTCCTCTTCAATATAGTGCTTGAAACACTTGTTAGGGCAATAAGACAAGAAAAGGAAATTAAAGGAGTACTAATTGGAAAAGAGGAAGTCAAGCTTTTTGCTGATGATATGATTGTTTACGTAAGGGATACTAAAAATTCCACCAGAAATCTCCTAGAAATGATTAAGAGCTTCAGTTATGTGGCAGGATACAAAATTAACCTAGAAAAATCAGTAGTTTTCTTTACACCAAAAACAGGCAACTGAAGAAGGAATACAAGGAGACCTTCCTGCTCACGATAGCCTCAAAAATAATAAAACACCTAGGAACAAACCCAACCAAAGACACCAAAGATCTTTACAAAAATTTTAAACCCCTGAAGAAGGAAATTGAAGAAGACATCAGAAGATGGAAAGATCTCGCATGCTCATGGATCAGGAAAATCAACATAGTAAAAATGTCCATTCTCCCCAAACTAATGTATAGATTCAACGTGATCCCAATTAAAATCCCAAAGAGTTTCTTCACAGGCTTGGATAAAAGTCCTTAATATCATATGGAAAAACAAAAGACCTCGAATAGCCAAAAGCAAAAAGAGCAATACAGGGGGAATCTCTATACCAGACTTCAAACTATACTACAGGGCTATAGTTTTAAACACATCTTGGTACTGGAACAAAAACATATCTGTTGACCAATGGAACAAAACTGAAGATCCAAACTGTGCACATAAAATTTCAGCCACCTCATATTTGACAAAGGGGCCAAGAAGCCACAATGGAGCAAAAACAGCATCTTCAGCAAATGGTCTTGGCAAAACTGGATCACCACTTATAGAAGAATAAAGTTAAACCCCTACCTCTCACCCTGTACAAAAGTCAACTCCAGATGGATTAAAGACCTCAACATGAAACACAAAACTCTGACGGTTACAGAAGAGAAAGTTGGCAGCAGCCTACAAGACATAGGCATAGAAAAAGACTTCCTGAATCCTACAGCAGCTGCACAAGAAATAAGATTGACAATTGACAAATGGGACCTCATTAAATTGAAAAGCTTCTGTACATCAAAAGAAGCAATCAAGGAAGTGAAGAGAAAACCCACAGAGTGGGAGGAAAATTTGCCACAGATACATCTGACAAAGCATTAATTTCCAGAGTACATAAACTACTCAAAAACCAAAGAAGAAAGAAAACAAATGAATCACTCAAAAGATGGAGCAAAGAGCTGAACAGAGACTTCACGAGTGAGGAATTAGAGATGGCTGAGAAACATCTTAAAAAGTGTTCGACATTGCTAATAAGGAAATGCAAATTAAAACTACTTTAAGCTATCATCTCACTCCAATAAGACTGGCTAGGATCAAGAAAACAAATGATACCAAGTGCTGGATAGGTTGTGGGAAAAGAGAGCACTCATTCACTGCTGGTGGGAATGTAAACTCGTACAGCCACTATGGAAAGCAGTGTGGAGAACCCTTGGAAGACTGGGAGGAATGAACTTGCCACCTGACCCAGCCATACCACTCCTGGGTATATACCCACAAGCCTCATCTTACTGCAGAGATACATGCACAGCCATGTTTTTTGCAGCTCTATTTACAATAGCAAAAATCTGGAACCACCCCAAATGCCCCTCAACTGAGGAGTGGATAGAGAAAATGTGGTACATCTACATAATGGAGTTCTATGCAGCAGTAAAAAAAAGACAAACATCATCATGAACTTTGCAGGTAAATGTATGGAACTAGAAGATATTATTTTAAGTGAAGTAACACAATTCCAGAAAAACAAATGAAAAATGGTATCCCTCATCTCTGGATGCTAGCGCCAATAACCTAGTTGTAAATATTTCTTGTTGGGAGTGTTGCATATTGGAAAGAACAACAACACCAACAGCAAAAAAGACTGCATCAAAGAACTGATTGAAATGGTGAATCTGGTGGGGTGGGGGGTTGGGAGGGGGACATGGGTCTAGATTCGATTTGTAACATAACCTTGCATTATATGTATATAGATATAAATTTAAAAAATCCCACTACAGTCAAGGCAAAAAAAAAAAAAAAAAAAAAAAAAAAAAAAAAAAAAAAAAGGTGAACATAGGC
>VZQC01013319.1:2758541-2793313 GCA_009823505.1 Rhizomys pruinosus | reverse complement strand
TATATCTATATGAATAAATATTTTTTAGAAATACATTTCACATATTCACAATATTAGCACTACATTCCTATGTCTTTTGGTCTAATACAGAAAATGATTAAAAAGTGTGAATGTGTGTTTTGTGTCACTGGAAAGGTGAGGAATTCCATCTTATACTTCCTTTTTATATAAAACCTTTGTCTATTTTTAGGACATCACTGAATTGCTGCTATGTATAAATGACTAATGGGGATATATATATATATATATATATTATATATATATATATATATGTTCTGTATTATTGTTTCCCCACTAAATAAATAACATATTGCCTTAAGTGATATTCCAGATTCTGAAAATAGTCAAAGTAATTTTCTCAAGATATTGAGCACTACAGTGCTTACTTTGTAACCTGAAGTCAAAGTGTGTTTTCGAGAGTGAACCCCAGAAACCTTTTATAGTTATCTTACAAGCAGTGTTGTGAAAGAGTTCAGTATAATATTCTCCTTATTCTAATTCTTTAATTTTCATTGGGAGTAGGACTTTAGAGAACCACATTGTGTCTGTGACCAGTCTACACAGAAGTTGTTTGCATAGATCTTTGACAACGGAATCACTATAATTATTGAGGTATCTAAGAGAGAACGTGAAGTAATTCCCTGGGGAGCAAATCAATTATCCTCTCTGTGTAGCTTCAGTTTAAATCATCTTATTTGTTTAAGACTCCTGTTTGGGAGAGATGGGTTCATTAAGACAATTATAAAATGAATTGCGATAGCAGATCCTATTAGGAAAGAAAACATGTAAGACTCACTATATTTTAATGAAAATATTTTCTGTTTGACAGCTCAGTTCAAGCAGAAAATGATAATTTCTTAGACCAAGAAAAAGCAAGCATTGGTGTGTGCAGACACATCTGCTTTCAATAATTCCCTGTAGGACGTGTTGTGGCTTTATAATAAAGGGCTTTGTCATCCAGGACAGTGTTTTCTTTATCAGCTCTCACTATTATGAGAAAAATTGTTTTCAGACAAATTTAACTTTGAATAATATTAGTGAAGATTATCATAGTCTAAGATCATCATGTGTATTCAGTTTGCTTTCTTTCCATAGAGAACTTTCTGTTGGAAAGAGAATGTTGGATCTAATTTCTGAAATATTTATATGTGAACAATATGTGCATGGACCATGTGCATAGCCATTTGGGAGTACTACCACTAGCTGTCATCTATTTAATAGTAATTTATGGGGATACTGGGAAATATTCAAGTGGATTTCTTCCCGAAAATGCTATGAAGAATATGGTGACCTATAACTGATGGGAACTTTTAGCCAAATCTTGTGTTAGAAAATGTTGGATGGTGTTTTCCTTCGGGGGAAGGAAATGAAGCAAGCTTCCTTCTAATGGTTAGGTGAGCTACAGCCTTTTATTTTTATATGTTGTTTCATATAAACTCCCACGAACTCCCATTCAGAACTACAAATTACATACTTAAGCTGTTCATGGGAGCTCACAAAAAAACAGTCCTCTGCTGTGCTGGGAAATCTCCAGCTGACTGTTTTTCAAGGAAATCCTAGAGGCGGAAACAATTGGCCTCTGGAGAATCCATCAGTGAAGAAAAACAGAGCAACATCCTAGAGAAGAAAACACACTAAAGTTTGTATAATGTGGATTAAGTTTGATGTCACTTGTTTTTGTTGTTGGCATTATGGTCTACTGGTTAAGAGAGAAGTTCCAGCATCATTATTTTCCAGACATTTAAATTTCATTCTACTATTTACCCAACATGAGACCTAGGGATAAAATTACACAGATTCTTTGTGTATCAATGTGATTATTTGTCTTAAAGTATTGTTTTTATTTTTATTATTATTTTTATATGTATGAGTGTACTGCCTGCATGTATGTAGTGTACCCATGCACAATGCACACAAAAGTCAGAAGAGGGGTCAGATCTCCTAGAACTGAAGTTATGGACAACTTTTAGCCACCATGTGGGTCCTGAGATTCAAACGTTGGTCTTCTGCAAGAGCAGAATATTTTTTTAATTTATTTATTTATAATTATATTATATAATTTATATTATATAATATTATATAATAAATATAAAATATAAATATTTTATATTTATTATATAATATTATATAATAAATATAATAAAATAATAAAATATAATAAATATAATAAATATAAAAATTTATATTATATAATATTATATAATAAATTATATATAAATAATATTATATAATAAAAATAAAAATTTTTTTATCAAATCTAGACCCGTGTCTTCCCCATCCCCCCACCCCACCAGAGCTCATGCATTCTGCCAAACATGCTTTTCATCTCTTTCTCAGTCTTTCTCAATATTCTCCATGTGGAAGTTGACTGTTTTGAGCAGAAGTTCACTGTTTCAGTTAGTTCTTTGATGCAGTCCTTTCTGTTGTTGTTGTTGTTGTTGTTGTTGTTTCCAATATGCATCACTCCCAACTGCTTGGAAAAAAGCTCAAGGGGCCGTGCACAAGAAATACTTACAACTAGGTAATTGGCACTAGCATCCACAGATGAGGGATACCATTCATCATTTGTTTTTCTGGGACTGTGTTACTTCACTCAGCATGATGTCCTCTAGCTCCAGCCATTTTCCTGCAAAGCTCATGATGTCGTCTTTCTTTACTGCTGCATAGAACTCCATTGTGTAGATGTACCACATTTTCTCTATCCACTCGTCAGTTGAGGGGCATTTAGGTTGGTTCCAGCTCCTTGCTATTGTGAAGAGAGCTGCAATAAACATGGCCGTGCATGTATCTCTGTGGTGGCGTAAGTCTTGAGGGTACATGCCCAGGAGTGGTATGGCTGGGTCGGGTGGCAAGTTCATTCCAAGTCTTCCAAGGGTTCTCCACACTGCTTTCCATAGTGGCTGTACGAGTTTACATTCCCACCAGCAGTGGATGAGTGTTCCCCTTTCCCCACAACCTCTCCAGCACTTGGTATCATTTGTTTTCTTGATCCTAGCCAGTCTTATTGGAGTAAGATGATATCTTAAAGTGGTTTTGATTTGCATTTCCTTAATGATTAGTGATGTTGAACACTTCTTAAGGTGTTTCTCAGCCATCTCTAATTCCTCACTTGTGAAGTCTCTGTTCAGCTCTTTGAAGAGCAGCATATTTGTAAGGCATAAAATAGTACCATTAACTTCAACAGGTCTTATGGAAAAGGTTAACAGTATCAAAGTGTACCTGACAATAAGTAGGAGCCTTACAAAGGTGATTGCAATGATTTCTAACTTTGTTGTTATTGAATCTCTGTTAATTTCTTGCAAATTAAAGGGAGAACTGGAGGGAAAATCATTCCAGTAGATTTCTCAAAATTCAGAAATTTACACTGACAACCTATTAGAAACATATTTAATATTGACATAGTATTGTAATATTATGAATAAATATTGTCTATGGTTCTTGGAATTTGTTATACAGAGGAAGTCTATTACATGTCAATGATTCACCTGCTACTAACATCCCAACTGTTGGTCACAGAGGTAAAATATACCAGATATGCATGACCTGAAAGAATTTGAGTGTGATTTTTCAGCTCTATTTTCAATAATTATGAGCAAATCTGAATTGGTTCAGTTACAATAGATGGCAATAATATTGTGGAAATAAATAATGAAAGCGTGTCAACTTTGGGGTTTGTTTTGATGAGAGGATACATTTCTATCATGTAAATTGTAGTTAATATGAACATTGTATTTTGTGGGTTTGGAAAGTTAATTGTCAGTTTTCCATCAAACTTGGAACAGACTGCTTATGAAATAGGAGAGGTTTATTGAACTTCAAAGTTTGGAAGTTTGTACTTTCAAATGTCATGGTGTTGGTTTATTGAGGACCACTTCTAGGCTGCATTTCCCAATGGCATGAGAACAATGGAGACAGTGTGTGTGAGAGAAAACAGGTGTTTATGCCTTGAACCAGAATCTATGACAGTTGGGTGCTCCTTTTATAACAACTGTCCCTATGGAGATGAAAGAGTCACAGAACTTTGAGAGCCTGAGACTCTCAAGTCCCCAGAGACTTAAAGAACAGCCCTACCTCTTACGTTTTCACCACCTTTCCTGCTGTCCCCCTGGTGACTGAGGCTTTAACATGCAAGCTACTCAGGGGGAACACAAGCCATTTCCAAACACAGTAGAGAGTTTAAGACATACAAATATAATAACAGCATTCCACAGCCATAAATGGGAAATATTTTTCCTTGGATAAATGAGAAAATTCTAGCAGGGAGATCTGGAGATACTTTATTACATTATAAGTATGTTTATGTATCTGAGTTTGTCATGCAACATTAGGTACCAAGTAAGTGTGACTTGGATGGGGATTCTCAAATGTTCCTTACTCTCCTGTCACCTTTTGGCTACATGGTCACAGTTGAATTCCAACAATTATATTTTTAAAATTATGAATAGATAGCCACTACAAAGAAAATGTTTTTCCCATCTCCATCTCTTATCCTGAAATTAAAAATTATGCTAATTTCATTTACTTCATTACTTATTACTTTAAATATTAATTATGATATTTAATTATACCATACATATAAAATTTCATATAAAACAATACAAGCTACAAGGTCATTTCCCTGTATGAAACTGGATTCCTCCTGCAAGGAAAATCATTCACATTTAGGATATGTCCTGTGCAACATCTGCTAACTCTTCTGTGTATATGTGCAAATTAATCCTTAAAACTTTATTTTAGGATTACTCATTTTAGAAAATTTATCCATGATAGAGATGTGTGTTTTTTTTTTTTTTTTTGGTCATTTCAAGACAGGGTCTCCCTGTAGCCCCAGCTGTCCTGGCACTTGCTCTGTAGACCAGGCTGGCCTTGAACTCACAAAAATTCTCCTGCTTCTGCCTCCTGAGTGCTAGGATTAAAGGTGTGCGCCATAACACCCAGCATATTTTTCTCTTTTTAACCACATGATATTTTATAATATGGTTAAAATTTGTCTTTCTATGTCATTAATAGTTCTCTGTCTCAATATTCAAAGAAGAGAAAATTACATGGTCTATCTTATAAGATAAATATTCAATTTTAAAAATAGCTGCAGAAATATAATTTTTTAAAATTTTGATTCATTATTTGTATTTTATGTATATGTGTAAATTGACTGCATATATGTAAGTACACATATCCTGCAATGTTGGTAGAGGTCAGAAGAGGGTGTTGGATTCCCCTGGAACTGCAGCCAAGGACATTTTTTTTTTCTATTACTTCTTTTTTTTTCATTTTTTAACAATAAGTAATAATTTGTGAGTACAAGCATCCTTCATGTAAAACTAATTTGCAAGCAGTTGTGCCCAAACCCACACAGCCCAAGGGTCCCACTATCCAGCTGGGAGGGCTTGTATGTACAATCAAGTTGATGAAATAAGTGTCCAATCTATATTGCTGTAGTTTCACCATTCACCCCAATCGAAGCCCTTACATTCTACCACGCCCCCTCTTCTGCAGATTGTTCCCTAGGCTTAGAAAAGGGGCACAGGTGGATGAGAAGCAAAACAGTCTACTTTCTCTGGAGCTGTCGTTTTGGACTCTGGTCAATTTTGGCTCTTTCCTTTCTGCAGCTAAGGACATTTGTTTGATGAGAATCAAACCGAGGTCCTCTTCAAGAGCAGCCAGTGTTCTTAACCACTAAGCCATTTCTCCAGCCTGAAAATATAAATTTAAAAGGTTATGTAGTGCTTCACAAATATCATATTGGTATGAATGGAGAATTCTATATTTAAAGAGAGTATAAGAAAGAGAAACTCACATGTACCAGAGGTTGAAGTGTATAACTTAGGACAGTTATGAAGAATGTGACATGTAATCTATACCTCGAAGTGCATGTTGCCTGGGAGGTAGCTATAATTTTCCTAGAGGCATAGCAATTCTGATGTATCCTTACAAGTTCTTTTAAATATGTACTTGAGTAATTCTTAGTTCACTGGGTGTTTGGGGCCTGTTTGGGATGTTGGTGGTTGCCACATTGATGCTGAGATGTTACTTGGATATAGTATGCAGAACCATGGAAATGGAACAGCCAAGAATACACACTCAAATCCATGTAGTAAATAATTGTTTTCTCTCCAATTTTATTTTCAATCACATGTCTTCTTTGGCTTTTACTTAAGCAACATGTTTCCAATTTTTATTTACAATAATGTATTGTTTTTGCATGGTTTACGTAAGCTGAATTTTCTTTTGTTTGGAAATTGACCATGCTGTTGTTTATTATTTCAAAGGTACCACTAACAAAACAGCTCATGAGATTAGAGTCATCCATCTTCCTGTATTGCTGCATATTTATAATACACGCATAATCTATGTATGCCTTCTTGTGCCTATGTTTATTTACAGCACAAGTGGTGGTGTTCTACAGAATCATGTTGCTGTCAAGGTGACTCAGCATGGGAACTGCTAGCTCCCTGCTTTGTTATGATTCCAAGTTAAATTGTACCTGATTGATTGCACATTAAAACACATTCTGCTTATTTCAACAAATTTTACTTTCTTTTATGTAGATTTTTATTTTTATCATGTCTGTATAGATATTCTAAATTATCCATGGATATTACTGAGCGCAAATAGCATGTGCTCAAACAGTTGCTATAAATAAGGACTGTTGTGGTTACTGAAATGAGAAGCAGACAAGAATATATATCCATATATATGGATCACAGCCATGCATATTAATTTAAATATAACTAAAATTTGGCAATATTATAAAATCTATTAACATCAAAATAAATGAGCTTTGGTCATTTAGTACCAGAAATTCATGTAGGTACTACAAAATATAATTCTAATCTCTAAATATACACCCACATACAAAATGAGGGGATGAAGAACAACTTCTATAATGTTAAAGTGTGGAATATTTCCACCAAGGGTTAAATCTGCATCTCTTTATGATGTATTGTATATAGAGTTACACATATATTATGAAAATATGCAATAATGGTAAGCACTAAACACTAATGTGGGTTTTCTTTTGAGAATGTGAAGAGGAAGTGTTTTTGAAAAGACTGTTTATGCAGTCGGTCTAAATATCATGAATATTTTTATTTTTTCAACTAATTAATCAGTAGAAAATGTAGCATAAATGCTTTTATTTAATTATGGAATAAATAAATAAATTTGTTCTTATATTTTTGAGATAGGGTCTCTCAGCAGCTCTAGCAAGCCTGGAATTCACTATGTAGATGAGGCTGGTGTTCAACTCACAGAGATCTGTCTTTGCCTCTGCCTCCTGAGTGCTGGTATTAAAGACATGTGCCACCACACCCATCTAATTTCTTCTTTTAGTAACAAAGAATTCTGTAGTGTTCTATTTTTGTCAGTGTTCCACAAAGTTTTCCTCTAGAATCATGATGATACGGCCTGCTGTATTCAGGCAGCATAGGATGACAGAGTTCATTTTTTGTTTGAGTATATTCCACAGCAATGTACAGAATAAAGTTAAGGCTGGCATTGGGGTGTAAGAAGCTGGTAAGATGGCATGGGTAAAGTATCACTGCAAATGTGTGTATGACTAACAAACATCTTTATCTTCTTTGAGTCTTACTACCTTTAGTGATTTTTTTCATATTAAATTTATTTATTGTCCAATTCAGTATATATGTTTGGTTATCTGGGATAGGGTATCAGCTTGTATCCCAGGCTTGCAACAACTCTCTATGTGGCCCAGACTGGAGTGAAGCTCATAAAAATACTGATTCAGCTTCCTAAGTGCTATGTTGTACACAGCCTGCACAAGATAGGCTCTCAACATTTCATCACGGAGAGGGAGGGTTTCAGGAGGCCCAACATCTTCTAGGGGGATTACTGGCATTTAGTAGATGTTTGTGCGAGACCTGTCATTTTCTTCAGTGGTGTAGCCACTGATAAGTTGCCTGTTCTCTTAAATAGCCTGCCACCATGCTGGAGAAAAAAACATTAATTAAAGTCAATAGAACACATAGAAAAATAAGACATGAAAGTAGAAGAGGCCTTGTTGAGAAGAAGGGTTCCAGTAGGAGATGGAGGGGGGATGAGAGAGGAATGGCTACATGTGAAAATGACTAAAATTCAGTGCATAAAAGTATGAAACTGCCAGGTAATGAAAAATATAATTTAAACCTTTAGTAGGTGCCTAGAACTTTGCAGACTTCCCAAGAGCACCTGAATCCAGCCTCCCCATGGTGGTGAGCTTCCCAAATCAAGTTGTGCCCATCGATCACAATCCCACTGTTCCAGAACTAAGCTTCTCTGCCCTTAAGGAGGGACCCAGACCTTTGCAGACTGCTGGAGACTGCCTGATTCAGGTCTCTGTGGTCTCTGTGGTGGTGAGCTTCACAAATCATGCTGTGGCTATCCCTATACATTGGGGCAATCTGAAATCCTACCCATTGCTCTTGTGTTAGGCTTCTCTGCCCTTTAGTAGGGGCTCAGAACTTTTCAGATTGCCCGAGAGCCCCAGAGTCAGGCCTATGCCTAGCAAACTTCTCAAATTTTGTTGCATCTACTGGCTAGTAGCCTCTCAATGCTTGGGGGAAGCCTGAGAGTATTTGACAGCACCTGACTTGGGTCTCTTCAAGATCTCTTGAGTAACCAGACTAGGGCCATCTGGTCTATCCAATAAAAAAAATCAAAGAGATGATGAAACTGTGAAAAGGATTATTCTCTATTCAGAACCAAATATAATGCTAAAGTCTCCTTAAGCTATGCACTTAAACAAAATATATTAATACAGGAGCTCTGACATCAACAATGGATTATTCTACCAAGGAGATGTTGGCCAGGGGATCCAAGACCCCACAAATGGTAAAGGCTCCTTGCCTCCAAACTGGGATATCTGCAGGAAGAGAGGCTATAAGGCCCTGCTGTTGAAGACCTGATATAAACATGGGAAAGAAGTATGGAGACCGCACTTGCAAGTATACAGATGGTCTCTGGGATGCCAGAGAGTGTTACCAAAGACCACTAAACCAATAAAGCAAATGTAGGTCTCCTTGAGTCAAGCAAGACTCCTCCATCAGCACCAGCTACACCTCATCTGCCTGGAAATACTGTGCAGCAGTGGCAGCCATATGTCTGTATATCCAAATCTAATTGGCTATTAGCTCTCTCCTTGGAGGAATAACCCACGGCTGATGCCACAAGCTTACATCCTCTAATGGTTAGGAGATGTTATAAACCACACAAAGACCCTGCCATACTTAACAGAAGAAAATGTAAATCATGAATTAACATACCATCCAAACATCTGTGTCTATACCAAAGAAACCTATCATAACAATTAGTACTGTTTAAATACCCATATATCTAATTGTGTGTACTTCATTAGTAGGATCGAAAGGCTATATATTATACTGTTTAATACCTAAATATCTAATTGCATGTGCTTCATTAGTAGGATCGAAAGGTTATGCCTGGACAAGCTGGCAGCCCATGAAAGAAAACAGTCAGAACTGACTAGAGACCAAGACATCAGCTCCAGAGAAAGTAGACTGTTTTGCTTCTCATCCACCTGTGCCCCTTTTCTAAGCCTAGGGAACAATCTGCGGAAGAGGCGGAGTGGTAGACTGTAAGGGCTGCGATTGGGGTTAATGGTGAAACTACAACAATATAGACTGGACACTCATTTGATCAACTTGATTGAACATACAAGCCCCCCCTGCTGGATGGTGGGACCCATGAGCTGTGTGGGTTTGGGCACAACTGCTTGCAAATTGGTTTTACATGAAGGATGCTTGTACTCGCAAATTATCACTTATCATTAAAAAAAAAAAGAAAACAAAACAAAGCAAAAAAGCAGAGAAAGATGCAGAAAAGTTCCGGCAGAATGCATGTTCTGGGATGGGTAGGGGGGGGGTGGGGGGAAGGGAAGGGGATATATGCCTGAACTGAATTGGAAAATGATGTATGAAATACACAAAGCATCAAAAAAAAAAATCAAAGAGAGAACATGAAACCTCAACCAACTGGGTTTTCCTACTTGATAAGAAAACGACTAAGGCACATTAAGTGTACATACAGAATTAGACTTCAACTCAACAATGGGAGATTTGGGTTTCATACCAGAATCATAAATAACCAAGAAATCGAATGCCAAAAATCACAATGATAACATGAAAAACCCAAATAATATGTACCTTGGCAACTGCCCAAGCTTATAGTTTACTTATTAGGACTTCATGTCCCGTTTGGCTGGAGCACCCTGCTTCTTCTTGGGAATTCACCCACCCATAACCTTCCCCAGAGGACAATGGGCAGTTGGGCGTCCTAGCAACCTAACGGCCTCAAACTCTGCCGGCTGGGGCTGTTTCCTCCTGCTGCTCCTATATATTCTGCCTTACAAAAAATAAACTTTGAGACCTTGATCAGAATATAGACTTGGTCTCCTCCTTTGTGTCTGGTTTGTCTCTCATTCAGGTAACTCTCCCCTCGGGTCCTTTTTGAAGACCCTGTGGGCTGGGGCACACAGGCAGTTGCCACAGCCCTTGATTGCCTCCCAGAACTTGAAGGTAAGATGCTATTTCTGAAGACTGAACATATTTTGGTCAAAGGATTTGGAGCAATCAAGCTGGAACTTATCTGGAACTGATCTAGTTCTCACAGCTTTGGTGAGCACTATGGAAGCTGCTAAGGGAGAATGTAAATTAATTCCCCAACCCCAGCTTCAAGGCCTAATGACCACATCAATGGCCTTCACAGCAAATGAAATTGGTGCAGTAGTGGTACTTTTATCTTGGGGGTTAATCAAAAGCTACCTGATTGGACATGAAGCCTACTCAACAGGGGGAAACTCATGTGTGGTAGTGTAAACATCCAAATACACCTGGCTGGAGAGATCATAGAGCTTAGAGAAAATCCCAAGGCTTTCATATCCCTGGACAAATGTAACTTCTTAATATGTGGTAAATATGGATCCGTATATTTACCCACAAGTATTCCAGGCACCACTCATGAAAGAAAATTCTTTTGCATCAGACAGAGAATAATGCAGAGTTCTACAACTGGTCATGCACAGACATTGTCTGTGAATTGCCAAAGCCTAACTAATACCTCATAATGCAACCTGTACAAGGAACACTCATTCACATCAATAGTTTCCTCAGGCAACAGAATGCAAGTAACACAAAATATCACAAATTGCCAAAGACTAGAGAGTAAGAATCTGAAGAGTGTGAGTCTTTGGACAGCACTCTTGTATTAAACTCCAGCCACCCAGGGCTCAGGGACCATTTCAGAAGATGGGGAGGAAAGAGTATAAGAGTCAGGAAGGAGGTGCATGATCATATTGAAATAGAGAACTTACTCATATGAACCTACAGCAATGGTGTCAGCATGCACAAGACCCACACAAATCCAAGCAGACAAAAACCCAGCAGAGAACTGTGGAAATGGGCATCAGGCCCCAATCTTAGTAAAAAAATTATTGGCAGCTGATTAGTGCTGGATGAGGAAGAGCTGATATTCTAAAAGGAGGGACTGACTCTAGATAGGTTGACTAGACCCCAATGGATTAGATTATATCAAGTGATGTATTGAGACACTAACTTGAAATGATAGGTCTTGACACAAACAATAGAATATAAGAATTGCAGTGGGGCTCTCTGCTTCCTGTGCTCATTGCGAGATGTGACCTTTGGCTTGCTGCTCCAGCCCCGGCCAACATGCTTCCCACCACAATGGACTCTGGTTCCCTGGAACTGTCAATCGTAAGCTCAAATAAACTCTTTCTTTTTTTATTTTCACCAGAGAGTGGGCTGTTGGCTGTGAAGAACCTGACCATGTGGATGTTTGGAGAAATGTGGAAGACTTTGGAACTTTGGGCTAGAAAAGCTGTTGACTACTGTAAGCAGAGCTTAAGGGGCCATTCTAGTAGAAGCCTGGAAGAAAGCATTGCTGCAAAAAAATGTAATTCCAGAGGAGAATAAAGACTTAGACAGCAACTGGGATATTTTGATAAAGAGTCTGGCAGCAGTTTGCCCACAGCTCAAATGCTTGCCTGATGCTAAGTTGAAAAGCAATGGACTAATGTCTTTGGCAGAGGATATTTCAAGACAGCCTAATGTAGAAATGGTGGCGTGGCTTTTAATGGTGAACATTGTACATACCTGCAGTGAAGAAGAGCAGATGGGCAGAAAAAATGCAGAATGTACAGTTGGGATCTGAAAACTGCACTAGGAGATTAAAGGTGTGGCCAGGCACTGTGAAGGAGAGGTTCCTCTTGATAAATTATGAGTTATGAAGCCTGCTATTTACAAGTAAACATGGAAAAGTGAGATTAAAGAATTAAGGAGGGCCTCGAGAATTCAAGTAAACAGAATCAGTAACCTTCAGGGCAAGACACACACCACTAAGCCTCCATTTTTTAAAGGAAAATATGGGAGTGGTTTTCACTCCAACAAGTAAGGGCAGAGAAAATTTGCAATGTGGTTAAATTAGGAGAGAGTCCATCCGAACTTGCAGCCAAACTCGGAAATTTCATTCACATGGTCTGACTTTAGAGGCATGAATTGTTGCAAGAGTGAAGGGGCATCAGTTCTTCCTCCACAGTTTCAGAGAGCCACAGAGGCCAGGCAGAGAGCAGCAGGGGTGTCCTCTGAATAAGAAGGTCCTGATAGGCCATTGCATGAACTGTGAATGTGAAGCTTGTTGCAGCAGAGACCCCAGAAAACATTCAAGATGCCAGACCTGTGAATATTTGCCAAGGAGAGCTGCATACAGGGAGTGGTACCAGCCGAAGAAAGAATGTAGGTTGCAAGCAAAGCGGAAGAGCTGAGCCATCTAAGCTCTTTGGAAGTAAAGTCCCAGAAGTCGCACATGGAGCTACTGACGCCTGGTGTTTGCCCTGCTGTTTTTGGGTCTGTTTTGTCCAGTATTTTTCTCACTATGCCTCTTATTCCTCCCTTTTGGAATGAAGTGTATTCATTTCCACTTTATGTTTGGATAGTAATTTGCCTTTTGATTTTACAGGAGCTTACAGGTAAGAGTTTGGCCTGGTCAAGAAGAGATTTTGGATGATAGACTTTTGAAAAGAATTGAGATCTGGTAAAACTATGGGGACTTTTAAGGTTGGACTAAATGCATTTGCATTTTATATGTCAGGAGCTATGGGGCCAAGGAGTGGAATGTGTTGGTTTGAATGAGAGTGTCCCCCCATAGGCTTTAGATATTCAGACATTTTGTCTCCATTTTGGCACTGTTCTGGAGGTCTAGAAGGTTTGGGCTTTGCTGGAGAAAGTACGTTATTGGGGGCAGGCTGTGAGAGTTTAACAAGCCTTTGGTCTCCAGTTTTCTCTCTGCTTCCTGTGCCATTGCAAGATGTGACCCGCGGTTTGCTGCGCACAGGCCCTGGCCACCATGCTTCCTGCCACAATGGACTCTGATTCCCTGGAACCGTCATGTAAGCCAAATAAAACTCTTCCTTTTATAAAAAAAAAAAAAAAAAAAAAGAATTGCCAGTGGGAGGCTGGGGGTGCCAGTGGGGGAGGCTAGTGGGGGTGTCGCAGTGGGAGGTATGGGGGTGCCAGTGGGAGGCGTAGTAAGGGGTGTCCAAGTGGGAGGCTATGGGGGTGCTAGTGGGAGGCTGTGGGGGTGCAATGGGAGGCTGTAGGGGGTGCCAGTGCAGAAGCTATGGGGGTGCCAGTGGGAGGCTTGGGGGGTGTCAGTGGGAGGCTGTGGGGGTGCCAGTGGGAGGCTATGGGGGTGCCAGTGGGAGGCTGTGGGGGTGTCAGTGGGAGGGTGTGGGGGGCAGGGGAGGCTGTTGGGGTGCCGTGGGAGGCTGTGGGGGCCGTGGGGAGGCTGGTGGGGTGCAGTGGGAGCTTGTGGGGGGTGCAGTGGGAGGCGTGGGGGTGCCAGTGAGGTGTGGGGTTTCAGTGGGAGGCTATGGGGGTGCCATGGAGGCTATAGGGGGTGCCAGTGGAGGCGGTGGGGTGGTAGTGGGAGGCTATGCGGGTGTAGTGGGATGCTATGGGGGTGCCAGTGGAGACGGTGGGTGTCAGTGGGAAGCTATGGGGTGTGTAGCTGGGTCAGTGGGAGACTGTGGGGGTGCCAGTGGGAGGGTGTGGGGTTGTGCAGTGGGAGGCTATGGGGGTGCAGTGGGAGGCTGTGGGGGTGTCAATGGGAGGCTGTGGGGGTGCCATGGGAGCGATGGGGGGTGGTCAGTGGGAGGTTATGGGAGTGGCAGTGCGGAGCACCGTGGGGGTGTGCAGTGGGAAGCTATGGGGGTGCAGTGGGAGCTGTGGGGGTGTCATGGGAGGCTTGGGGTGCCGTTGGAGGCTATGGGGTGCAGGTGGGGGCTATGGGGGTGTCAGTGGGAGGCTATGGGGGGTGTCAGTCGGAGGCTATGGGGGTGCCATTGGGAGGCTATGGGGGTGTCAGTGGGAGGCTATGGGGGTGCCAGTGGGAGGCTATGGGGGTGCCAGTGGGAGGCTATGGGGGGTGTCAGTTGGAGGCTATGGGGGTGCCATTGGGAGGCTATGGGGGTGCCAGTGGGAGGCTATGAGGTGGTGCCAATGGGAGGCTGTGGGAGTGTCAGTGGGGAAAGTGATATAAAGGTGATTACAATTGATTAAAATGTTCTGTGTGAAATACACAAAAATTTAATTAAAAATTACAAAAAAATATCAAAAAATGAAAAAACAAGAATTAGTTTTGCACTTTTTTGTGTGTATTATTTTTTAAGTTTGTGAATTATTTTTCTGTTTCTTTGTTTCCATTTTTCTTTCATTTTTTATTGAAGTTTTATGTTTTCATACATTTCTTCTTTCTTTTTTTTTTTTTTTTTCTTTTTTTGGCTTTTTTTTTTCAGTTTATTGCATGAAGGAGTTACACTAGTCCAAGTTAAAAGTGGATCCCAAATGGTTACATTATACAAGCTGTGAAGTTTTTAAACTTGTGACAAGAGATAGAGGGGAAATTCTACTCATTGCAAGGAAACCCTCACTTAAGCTTCAGAGAGCCACAAGCACATCAAACCCATGAACCTTCAGCTGGTCGTCCTTAGCCAGTCCAGTCTCTATCAGGAACTGGCATATGTTCTTGCGCTGTAGCTGAATTACTTCTCCATATTCTGGATGCTCAATTACAGTACCATTGCAGGCAAATTTCTTTTTAAATGCGTTCACAAGTTTCTTTTTATCATAATCATCAGCGATCCCTTGGACAGTAGTAAGGGTCTTCCTGCCGATCCTCTGTTGAATTCTTTTTTTTTTAATTTTTTTTAATTAATTTTTATTTATTTCTGTATGTGTATGAATGTACTGTCTGCATGCAAGTCTGTGCACCCGTATCGTGCAATGCCGCGGAGGTCAGAAGAGGGTGTCAGATTCCCCTGGAACTGGAGTTCTCCTGGAATTGGGAGTTTCAGACGGGTTCTCGGCTTGCCATGTGGGTGCTGGGGATTGAACCGGTCCTCTGTAAGCAGTTGGCGCTCTTAACGCTAGGCCATCTCTCCAGCCCCGAATTCTTATATGGATATAATCCTCAGTGCCAGCAGGAAGCAGGTCATCACCCTTACCTGTATCAGCAAAGGGGTCGAAAGAATGGAGGTTCTGGATAGCGGACATATGATATGATTCCTTTTCCTCGGTGGAAACAGCCTGTGGAAGGTGGCTGGGGGAGAAGGCAGGCTGGGGGGGATGGAGCGTCGGGAAGCTAGGGGGCTTGAGGGAGAGACAGCTGAGTCCTCGACGGTGGCTCAGTGACTGGATTTCATACATTTCTTAATCAAATTTAGACCTAATTCCCCTTCTTTGCCCCTTTCTCATCAGAGCTCATGCCATACATGTTTTTCTTTTTTTTTAATTTCACATTTTCCCCTTAAATTTTATATTACTCTAAGTATGCATGCATATCATCCCCCCATATACCACAATTACAAAGTCTGAAATAAAGTAGTAGGTTAATTCTGATCCCATTAAGGGAGTTCACGGTATAATGTTAAATTATATATAAAATATATAATATGGATTATCTATATAGTTCAGTTGGCCTTACTACTAAGTATTTGGTGTTAGCATCCACAAATGAGGGATACCATTTGTCATTTGTTTTACTGAGACTGTGTTATCTCATTTAGCATAATGTCTTCTAGTTCTATCCATTTACCTGCAAAGATCATGATGCAATCTTTCTTTACTGCTGCATAGAATTCCATTATGTAGATATAACCCATTTTCTCTATTCACTCAGTGATTGAGGGACATTTGGGTTGGATACAGTTCTTCGTTATTGTGAAAAGAGCTGCAATAAACATGGATGTGCATGTATCTTTGCTGTAGGATGAGTCATGTGGGTATATACCTGGCAGTGGTGTGGCTGGGTCAGGTGGTAGGCTCATTTTGAGTCTTTTAAGGGGTCTCCACTCTGCTTTCTGTAGTGGTTGTACAAGTTTACATTCCCACCAGCAGTGTTGAGTGTTCCCCTTTCCTGACATCCTTTCCAGCATTTGGTGTCTTTTGTTTCCATGATCTTAGTCAGTCTTATTGGAGTGAGATCTCTTAAAGTGCTTTTAATTTGCATTTCCTTAATTATTAATGATATTGAACACATTTTAAGATGTTTCTCAGCCATCTTTATTTCCTCACTTGTGAACTCTGTGTTCAGCTCTTTACTCCATCTCCTGAGGGGATCATTTGTTTTCTTACATCTTTGGTTTTGAGTAGTCTATATATTCAGGATGTTAATGATCTGTCAGATGTATCACTGGTGAAGGTTTCTTCCCACTCTGTGGGTTTTCTTTCCACTTCATTTATTGTTTCTTTCACTGTACAGAAGCTTTTGTACAGTGAAAGATGTAATAAGATCCCACTTGTCAATTGTTGACCTTATTTCCAGCACAGCTGCTGCTTGATTTAGAAAGTCTTTTCCTACGCCTATGTCTTGAAGTTTGCTGCCAACGTTTTCTTGTATCACCGTCAGAGTTTCAGGTTTCATGTTGAGGTCTTTGATCCATTTGGAGTTGATTTTTGTACAAGGTGAGAGGTAGGGGTTTAATTTTATTCTTCTACAATCACTGCAAATGTTGATCCAATTTTGCCCGAATCATTTGCTGAAGATGTTGTCTTTCCTCCATTGAGTCTTTTTGGCCCCTTTGTCAAATACAAGGTGGCTAAAATTGTATGTGTTCAAGTTTGGATCTTCAATTTTGTTTCATTGGCGTATGGGTCTGTTTTTGTGCCAGTACCAGGCTGTTTTTATGGTGATAGCCCTGTAATATAGTTTGAAATCTGGTATAGTGATGCCCCCTGTATTGCAATTTTCGCTATGGGTTGCTTTGGCTAGTCAGTGTCTTTTGTTTTTCCATATGAATTTAGGGATTTTTCTTCAAGTATGTAAAGAAAGTCTTGGGGGTTTTAGTTGGGATTGCATTGAATCTGTATATTAATTTGGGTAGAAGGGACATTTTTACTATATTAATTTTTCTAATCCATGAACTTTGGAGTTCTTTCCATCTTCTGCTGTCTTCTTCATTTTCCTTCTTCAGGAGTTTAAAATTTTTGTTGTAGACATCTTTGGTGTCTTTGGTTAAGTTTGTTCCTAGGTATTTTATTGTTTTTGTGGCTATTGTGAGTGGGAAAGTCTTCTTGTATTCCTTCCCCAGTTGCTTGTTGGTGTAAAGAAAGGCTACTGATTTTTCTAGGTCAATTTTGTATCCTGCCACTTTACTGAAACTCTTAATCATTTCTTTTTTTCTTTTAGAAATTTTTAAATTTTTATTTACTTTTGTATGTGTATGAATGTACTGTCTGCATGTAGGTTTGTGCACCCGTGTGGTGCAATGCCACGGAGGTCAGAAGAGGGTCTTGGTTTCCCCTGGAACTGGAGTTCTCCTGGAATTGGAGTTACAGATGGTACTTAGCCGCCATGTGGGTGCTGGGGATCGAACCCAGGTCCTCTGTAAGAGCAGTCGGTACTCTTAACCGCTAGGCTATCTCTCCAACCCTGAAACTCTTAATCATTAATAGGAGTTTTCTGGTAGAGTTTTTAGCATGCCTTAGGTAAACTGTCATATCATCTGCAAAGAGGGATAGTTTGACTTCCTCTTTTCCAATTAGTATTCCTTTAATTTCCCTTTCTTGCTTTGTTGCCCTAGCAAGCATTTCAAGCACTATATTGAAAAGGAGTGGTGATAAGGAACAGCCTTGCCATGTTCCTGCCTTTAAAGAGGAATGTTTCTAATTTTTCTCCATTTAGGATGATGTTGACTGTGGGTTTGTTGTATATGGCTTTGATTACTTTGAGGGATGTTCCCTCCAGTCCAATTCCCTCTAGGACTTTAATCATGAAGGGATGGTCTGTGTTGTTGAAGGCTTTTTCTGTGTCTATTTAGATAATTATGTGGTTTTTGTCTTTCAGTCCATTTATGTTTTATGATATTTATTGATTTATGTATCTTGAATCATCCCTGTATCTCTGGTATGAATCCAGCTTGGTCATGGTGGATGATCTTTTTGCTATGTGCCTGTATGTGGTTTGCAAGTATTTTGTTGAGAATTTTTGCAACTCTGTTCATTAATGAGATGGGTCTATAGTTTTCTTTTTTGGTTGTATCTTTGCTTGGTTTTGGTATTTGAGAGATTTCCCTCTGTATCCTTCTGAACAATTTTAGTAATAATGGTTATAACTCCTCTTTAAATGTTTTATAGAATTCTGCTGTAAAACCATCTGGGCATGGGCTTTTTTAGTTGGGAGGTTCACTATTACATTTTCAATTTTCTCATATATCATGGGTTTGTTTAAGCTGTCAGTCTCTTCTCGGTTTTGCTTTGGTGAATTCCAGGATTTCAAATATTCATCCATTTTGATTAGGTTTTCAAATTTAGTAGTGTATAGGTTTTTGAAGTATTTTCATATGATTGTTTGGATCTTTTCTCTGTCTGTTGTGATGTTTCCCTTTTCATCACAAATACTATTCATCTGGAGTTACTCTTTCTTTCTTTTGGGCTAGGCAGCTATCTATCTTGTTTATCCTTTCAAAGAACCAGCTTTTGGATTAATTGATTCTTTGTATTGTTTTCTTGGTTTCTATTTCATTGATTTCTGCTCTAATTTTTGTGATTTCTCCCTGTCTGTTCAGTTTAGGGTTCATTTATTATTGTCTCTCAAGTGCTTTGAGCTGCAGTGTTAGTTTATTTATTTGTCCTCCTTCTGCTTTTTTAATGTAGGCACTGAGGGGTATAAACTTCCCTTTTAGGACTGCTTTTAAAGTATCCCGTAGGTTTTGCTGTCTTGTACTATCTTTTGCATTTAGTTCCAGGAATGATTTTATTTATTTCTTTATTTCTCCCTCAACCAATTCATTATTCAGGAGTATGTTGTTTAGTCTCCATGTGTTCTTGTAGATAGTTGGGCTTATTCTGGTGTTGGTATTGAGCTTTATTGCATTGTGGTCTGATAGAATGCATGAAATTATTTCAATGTTTTTGTATTTGTGGAGGTTTCTTTTGTGTCCCAGTATGTGTTCTATTTTGGAGAATGTTCCATGGGGTGCTGAATAGAAAGTATATTCTCTGGGGCTGGAGAGATGGCCTAGTGGTTAAGAGCACCAACTGCTCTTGCAGAGGACCCAGGTTGGATCCCCAGTACCCACATAACAGCTGAGAACCGTCTGTAACTCCAATTCCAGGAGAACTCCAATTACAGGGGAATCGGAGACCCTATTCTGACCTCTGTGGCATTGCACAACACGGGTGCACAGACCTACATGCAGACAGTACATTCATATAAATAAATAAATAAATAAATAAATAAATAAATAAATAAAATAAAAAAGAAAGTATATTCTCTGGTGTTTGGGTGGAATATTCTGTAGATATCTGTGAGGTCCATTTGGTGTATTGTACTGTTCAGTTCAGATGTCTCTCTGTTTAGTCTTTGTCCAGTTGACCTATCTAATGGGCTCAGTGGCATACTGAAATCCCCCACTATTAGTGTGCTGAGAACAATCTGTGCCTTGAGGTCCTGTGGTATTGTGTTTATAAAGTTTGGTCCACTGGAATTTGGTACATATATATTTATGATTGTGAAAGCTTCCTTGTTAATTGTTCCTTGGATAAGGATGTAGTGGACTTGTCTGTCTCTTCTTATTAGCTTTATCTGAAGTCTATTTTGTCTGATATTAGAATAGCAACTCCCTGCTTTCTTTTTGGTACCATTTTCTTGGAATATTTTTTCCATCCTTTCATTTTAGGTTGGTGCCTATACTTGAGGGTAAGATGGGTTTCTTGTAGACAGCATATAGATGGGTTCTGTTTCCTAATCCATTCTCCAAGTTTATGTCTTTTGATTGGGGAATTCAGCTCATTAATATTGAAAGTTATTATTGAAAGATGTGTGCTGATTCCTTTTACCTTAATTTCTTTTTTTTTTTATTTTATTTATTTCTGTATGTGTATGAATGTACTGTCTGCATGCAAGTTTGTGCACCCATGTCGTGCAATGCCGCGGAGGTCAGAAGAGGGTGTCGGAGTCCCCTGGAACTGGAGTTCTCCTGGAATTGAAGTTTCAGACGGTTCCCGGCTGCCATGTGGGTGCTGGGGATCGAACCTGGGTCCTCTGTAAGAGCGGTCAGTGCTCTAAACCACTAGGCCATCTCTCCAGCCCCTTACCTTAATTTCTGTTTTGCATTCTTGGTCTAGGTCTGTAAACATTTTTTTATTTTTATTTATTATTTTTTACGTGTATAAGTGTACTGTCTGCATGTAGGTTGGTGCACTCATGTCATGCAATGCCACGGAGGTCAGAAGAGGGCGTCAGATTCCCCTGGAACTGGAGTTAAAGACGGTTCTTCGCCACCATGTGGGTGCTGGGAATCGAACCTAGGTCTTCTGCAAGAGCAGTTGGTGCTCTTAACCACTGAGCCATCTCTCCAGCCCCAAGTCTGTATACTTTTATTCATTACTCTCTCTAGGTGCTTCAGAATAGTTGCTACTTTTCTTTGAATTGACCTTCAAATTGCTTTGAGTATTTTCTGAAGGTTTGACTTCCTGGGACATGACTTCTTTCATCTTGTTTATGTCATGAAAGATTTTTCATTCTCAGTCAAGTATATTTGACATTTTTTCTGGGTATAGTAATCTGGGTTGACATCTATAGTTTTTAGTAGTGGGAATACTTTGATCCACATTCTCCTAGCTTTCATCGTTTGAACAGAAAAGTCAGCTGTAATTCCGATGGGTTATTCCTTTATATGTAACTTGTTTTTGTCTTGTGGCCTTCAGTAATTTGTCTTTGTTTTGGGCATCTAGTGTTTTAAGTCTGATATAGCGTGGGATATTCCTTTTTTGATCTTGTCTATTTGGTGTTCTATGTGCTTCTTGTATTTGTATAGGTTTGTCAGTTTTTCAGTTTGGGGAAATTTTCTTCTATTATTCTGTTGAAGAGCTGATCAATACCTTTGTCCTGGGATTCTTCTCCATCCTCTCTCCCTATGATGTGGAGGTTTGATCTTTTCATAGTGTCCCATATTTCCTGATTGTTCCACTCTTGTGATATTTTTAAAATTTTTCATACTCTTTGTTTGAGCATTGCAGTTCTTCCATCTTGTCTTCCAGTGTTGATATTCTACTTTCTACTTTATCCAATCTGTTACTGAGGCTTTCCCCCATCCTTTCCTGCAGATTGGATGAGTGTGTAATTTCCTTTTTCATTTCATCCTATAATTTCTTTAGTATTTCCAGTTCCCTTTGGAATTTGTCATTCTCTCCTTCTAGGTCCTTGATTTGCTGTTTAGTTTCCTGTTTCATTTCAGCATGGGATCTTTTCAGTGTTTCCCCTTCATTCCCGAGTTTTTCATTCTCTCCCTTGATTTCTTTGAGTATGTCTATTATTGTTCTTTTAAGATCTGTCCTGGTTATCTCCAGAGAGAACTCATTTTTGGAGTCTTCTATAGGGCTTCTAAATTTTGTTGGGGATTTATTATTTGCTTTTCCCATGTTGATTTTCCCTTGACCTCATGGCATGTAGATTTGATTTGTTGTTTATAGTATGATGGGAAATTCAAGTGCTTCTTTCTTTGGTTGAAGGCATGTTCCTCTAGGTTGGAAGATTTGCTGTCTCTTCTGTTTCTTTATGCTCCGAGTCACTAGAGTCACCTTCTCTGTTCCCACCAGGGTGGCGTGAAGGGGTGGGTGGTACTGGTTTTTGCCCACCCAATCCTGTCACCAGCAGGGTGACCATAGGGCCTTACTCATTCTGGTCTGGAAGTTGGAGCAGCTCCAGATGCCCTGCACCTGAAGCAAAGGGGCTGGGATGGTCTTGGAATCCTGGGCTGAAAGCAACAAGACTCTGATGGACTTGGAACCCTGAGCCAGAGGCACTGGGGCTGGGAAAGTCCTGGAACCTGCCTGCAGAGGAGGCCATCTTGTCACTCTCCTGCATTTTCTAAATAGATGTTTTCTTATTTCCTTCTTGAAGTAAACATTTGTGCTTTTTATTGGGAAATTTTCCCTTGTTTATGCCTACCATTTCCAACTTTGTCACTAGTTTTCTTCATTTATATTATGATTCCTGATCATATTTATGAATCATAGATTTGCTTAATTAGTTGGAGTATTTAAGACCTGATTTTCTGAAAAGTGCCAAATTTATTGAATATAATTAATTAATTAATTAATTAATTAATTTTGAGTCAGTGTCTCCCTGTAACACCAGAGTGTCTGGAGCTAGCTATGTTTACCAGGCTGTCCTTGATGTCACAGAGATCTGCCTGCTTTTGCCACTTGAGTGCTGGGATTAAAATCGGTCCCACAATGCCTGTCAGTTAATATTTTATTTTTCTGGAAACCTTATGTTTCCAGAAAAATTGAGTACAGAGATTACCCACAAACCTCCTACACCAACACATTTAAAGTCTCCCCATGGAGAAAAGTTTATTGATTCAAATTGATAATATGATAATAGGACATCATAACTGCCAGAGTCCAATAGGCCACAGTAAGGTCATACTTGGTGTTTTATAGTCTACACCTTGAAATAGATAATGACATCTTTTCACATTGCATGAAGCAATAAATTTAATCATCAACTTGAAACAACCTAGGATTGCATGCAAAGGCTTTTAATGAGAGATTGCTTATAATGGATTGGCTTGGGGGGAATGCCTGTGGGGGTGGGGTTGTTTTGACTGGTAATTGACATGAGAAGACTCATCCCACTGTGGTAGGCACCATTCCTAGGTAGGGGTCATGAACAGTATGACAGTGGAGAAAGAGAGCGTAGCACAAGCAAGCAAGCATGTGTGGATTTATTTTCCTCTGGTCTTTACTGTGGATCTGACTAGTAGCTTCAAGCTTGTGCTGGTGTTACTTTCCCATAATCATGGGCTATAACCTGAAATTGTAAGCTAAATTATGTGTGTGTGTGTGTGTGTGTGTGTGTGTGTGCGTGTGTTGAAAGGTTACAATTGATCTGAGCAAAAGATCAGAAACCAGAAATCCACTTTAAAAGATTCTACCTCAGGGCTGGAGAGATGGCCTAGTGGTTAAGAGCACTGACTGCAGAGGACCCGGGTTTGATCCCCAGCACCCACATGGTGGCTGAGAACCGTCTGTAACTCCAATTCCAGGAGAACTCCAGTTCCATGGGGAATCCGACACCCTCTTCTGACCTCCGCGGTATTGCACGACATGGGTGCACAGACCTACATTCAGACACTACATTCATACACATAAATTATATATATATATATATATGTATATTAAATTTATACCTATATATCATAATATGTGTATATATATATATATATATATATATATATATATATATATATATGATCCTACCTCAATAAAAGAGAAATGGCAGTCTATATTCTGACAAAGCAGAAATCCTCTTAGCTGTTTAGTCTACAAGCTGGGTCTTTCTTTACTGCTGAGTAGTACTCCATTGTATAGATATACCACATCTTTTCATCCACTTATAAGTTGAGGGGCATTTGTGTTGGTTCTAGCTCTTCACTATTGCAATAAACGTGGATGTGCATGTATCTTTGCCATAGAAGAGTCTTGTGGGTATATACCCAGGAGTGGTATGGCTGGGTCAGGTGGTAGGCTCATTTTCAGTCTTTTAAGGGTTCTCCACACTGCTTTCCATAATGATTGTACAAGTTTACATTCCCACCAGCAGTGGATAATTGTTCCCCTTTCCCCACAATCTCTCCAGCATTTGGTGTCTTTTGTGTTCTTTGATCTTAGCCAGTTGTATCAGAATGAGATGATACCCTAGGTTTTAATTTGCATTTCCTTAATGATTAATGATGTTGAACACTTTTTAAGATGTTTCTCAGCCATCTTTAATTCTTCACTGGTGAACTCTCTGTTCAGCTCTTTACTCCATCTTTTGAGTAAGTCATTTGTTTTGTTACTTCTTTGTTTTTTGAGTAGTCTATATATTCTTGACAGTAATGCTCTGTCAGATGAATTACTGGTGAAGATTTCCTCCCACTCTGTGGGTTTTCTCTTCACTTCCTTGATTGTTTCTTTTGAGTTTAATGAGGTCCCATTTGTCAATTGTTGACCTGATTTCCTGTGCAGATGCTGTCTGATTTAAAAAGACTTTTCCTACACCTACGTCTTGTAGGTTGTACCAACTTTTTTTTCTATCACCTTCAGAGTTTTTCATTTTACATTGAGATCTTTGATCCACTTGGAGTTGATTTTTTTACAGGGTGAAAGGTAAGTGTTTAATTTTGTTCTTCTACAAATGGTGATCCAGTTTTGCTAACAGTATTTGCCGAAGATGCTATTCTTCCTCCATTGAGGATTTTTTTTTGCCCCTTTGTCAAACATGAGGTGGCTGAAATTGTGTGAACTCACTTTCCTGGGAACAAATTTAACCAAAGATACCAACAATCTCTACAAAAATTTTAAACCCCTGAAGAAGGACATTGAAAATGACATCAAAAGACAGAAACATCTCCCATGTTCATGGATTGGAAAAATTAATATAGTAAAAATGTCCATTTTACCCAAACTGATACACAGATTCAATGCAATCCCACTAAAAATCCTCATGAGGTTCTTCACAGACTTGGAAAAAGAATCCTTAAGTTCGTATGGAAAAACAAAAGACCCTGAATAGCTAGATCAACCCTGAGTGAAAAATGCAATACGGGGGGATTGTTCTACCAGATTTCAAGCTATTTTACAGGACCATAGTCATAAAGACAGTCTATTACTGACACTAAAACAGACCCAATGATCTATGGAACAAAATTGAAGCTCCAAACTTGTTTATATTTTCAAAAAACAAGCTATTGGATTCATTGATTCTTTGCATTGTTTTCTTTGTTTCTATTTCATTGACTTCTTTTCTGATTTTTGTTATTTCTTCCTGTGTGTTGGGTTTAGGGTTCATTTGTTGTTGTCTCTCAAGTGTTTTTAGCTGCAGTGTTAGATTAGTAATTTGTTCCTTTTCTGTTTATTTCTTTAATGTTGGCACTTAGGGTTATAAATTTACTTCTTAGGACTGCTTTTAATGTATCCCACAGGTTTTGCTGTGTTGTATTGTCTTTTTTGTTTAGTTCCATGAATACTTTTATTTCACTCTTTATTTCTTCCCTGACCCGTTCATTATTCAGGATTGTGTTGTTTAGTTTCCATGTGTTCTTGTAGCTAGTAGGGATTATTCTGGTGTCCATATTGAATTTTATTGCACTCTGGTCTGACAGAATGCATGAAATAACTTCAATCCTTTTGTATTTGTTGAACTTTATTATGTGTTCTAGTATGTGTTTAATTTTGGAGAATTTTCTGTGAGGTGATGAGTAGAAAGTATATTCTCTGGTATTTGTGGGGATTATGCTGTAGATGTCTGTGAGGTCTATTTGGTATATTGTATTGTTCAGTTCTGAAGTCTCTCTGCTTATATTTTGTCCAGTTGATCTATCCAAGGGCTAACTAGGGTATTGAAGTCCCCCACTAATGCTGTGCTGGGACTAATCTGTATCTTGAGGTCTTGCAGAATTGTGTTTATAAAATTCAGTGTTAGTGTCAGGCATTGTGGCACATGCCTTTAATCCCAGCACTTGGGAGGCAGAGGCAGGCAGATCTTTGTGAATTCAAGGCCAGTCTGTTCTACAGAGGGAGTTCCAGGGCAGCTAGGACTAAAGGGAGACCCTGTCTCAAAAAAAATCAGTGCACCAGAGTTTGCTGTATAAACATTTAAGGTTGTAAAATCTTCTTTGTTAATTGATCATTTGATAAGGACGTAATGACCCTCTTTGTCCCTTCTGATTAATTTTACTCTGAGGTAGTCTACAGTGCTCAAAAACCATTATTACTCAAACTGTTCTGAAGGATACAAACAGAAGGAAATCTCCCAAATTCATTTTTTGAAACCACCATCATTCTAATACCAAAACCAGGCAAAGATACAACCCATCTCATTAATGAACATAGATGCAAGCATTCTCAAAAAAATACTTTCAAACCACATACAGGCACATATCAAAAAGATTATCCACCATGACCAAGCTGGATTCATACCAGAGATGCAGGGATGGTTCAACATACATAAATCAATAAACATCACAAAACACATAAATGAACTGAAAGACCAAAACCACACAATCATCTTAATTGACACAGAAAAAGCCTTTGACAAAATCCAGCATAACTTCATGCTTAAAGTCCTAGAGGGAATTGGACTGGAGGGAACATTCCTCAAAGTAATCAAAGCCATATACAACAAACCCACAGCCAACATCATCTTAAATGGAGAAAAATTGGAAGCACTCCCCTTAAAGGTGGGAACCCGCAAGGCTAGCCCCTATCTCCACTCCTGTTCAATATAGTGCTTGAAATGCTTCCTACGGCAATAAGGTAAGAAAGGGAAATTAAAGGAGTACTAATTGGAAAAGAGAAAGTCAAACTATCCCTTTTTGCAGATGATATGATAGTTTACCTAAGGGATGCTAAAAACTCCACCAGAAGACTCCTAGAAACAATTAAAAGTTTCAGTAAAGTGGTGAAATATAAAATTAACCTAGAAAAATCAGTAGCCTTTCTTTACACCAACAGTAAGCAAATGGAGAAATATAAGACCTTCCCAAACACAATACTCTCAAAAAAATACAAAACTAACCAAAGACTCCAGAGACGTCTACAACAAAAGTACTAAAACCCTGAAGAGAGAGATTGAAGAAGACATCAAAAGATTGAAAGACCTCCCATGCTCATGTATTGGAAAAATTAATACAGTAAAAAATGTCCATTCTACTGAAACTAATATACAGATTCAATGCAATCCCAATCAAAATCACCATGAGTTCTTTACAGACTTGGGAAAAAATCCTCAAATTTATATGGAAAAACAAAATACCCATTATAGCTTGTATTAGTCAGTCAGGGTTTTCTAAAGAAACAGAAGTAACAGGACGAATATACAGCTATATACAATTTATTGATTTGCTCACGTGACAGAGCTCAAGGTGTCCAACAGTAGCTGCACCACACTGGAAAGGCCGAGAGAATCCAGGGAACTGCTCAGTCCGCATGGCTGGATGTCTCAGTAGACCCAATCTAGCGCTGAAGGCCCAAATGGATTCCAGGAGATCTGCCGGTCTCAGTACATGCTGGGATCCGAAAGGTTGATCACAGCAGCAAGACAAACTCACCAGATGAGAGAGGCAAGCCGCAGGAGAAAATGGACCAGCTCCTTCTGCTGTGGCCTTTTATACAGCCTGCTGGCAGAAGGTAACGCCCATATTTGGGGTGGGCCATCCGGGTTGAGGTGGTCCAATCCAAACATCCCTTTTCTCTTATTTGTTCCTTAGTCCAGTCAAGTTGACACGCAGGATTAACCATCACATAGCTAAAGCAACCCTGAGCAAAAAGTGCAATACAGGAGGGATTACCTTACCAGACTTCAAGCTATATTACAGGGCTATAGTCATAAAGACAGTCTGGTACTGTCACAAAAACAGACCCCACACCCGTTGACTAATGGAACAAAATTGAAGATCCAAACTTGAGCATATACAATTTCAGCCACCTCATATTTGACAAGAGGGCCAAAAAAGTTCAATGGAGGAAAGATAGAATCTTCAGCAAATGGTGTTGGCAAAAGTGGATCACCACTTATAGAAGAATAAAATTAAATCCCTACCTCTCACCCTGTATGAAAATCAACTCCTAGTGGATCAAAGACCTCAACCTGAAACCAGAAACTCTGAAGGTGATACAAAAAAACGTTGGCAACAACCTCCAAGATGTAGGGGTAGGAAAGACTTTCTAAATTAGACAGAAGCTGTGCAGGAAACAAGGTCAACAATTGACAAGTGGGTCCACATTAAACTCAAAAGCTTCTGTAGAGTGAAAGAGACAAGCAGTGAAGTGAAGAGAAAACCCACAGAGTGGGAGGAAACCTTCACCAGTGATACATCTGACAGAGTATTAACTTCCAGAATATATAGAGTACTCAAAAAACAAAGAAGTAAGAAACAAATGACCCACTCAATAGATGGAGTAAAGAGCTGAACAGAAACTTCACCAGTGAGGAAGATGGCTGAGAAACATCTTATACTTAACATCTTTAATAATTAAGGAAATGCAAATTAAAAGCATTTTAAGATATCATCTCACTCCAATATTACTGGCTAAGATCAAGAAAACAAAAGACACCAAATGTTGGAGAGATTATGGGGAAAGAGGAACACTCATCCACGGCTGGTGGGAATGTAAACTTGTGCAACCACTATGGAAAACAGTTTGGAGAACACTTAAAAGCCTTAAAATGAGTCTACCACCTGACCCAGCCATACCACTCCTGGGTATATACACACAAGACTCATCCTACTGCAGAGATACATGCACAGCCATGTTTATTGTTGCTACCTTCACAATAGCAAAGGGTTGGAACCAACCCAAGTGCCCCTCAAACAATGAGTGGATAGAGAAAATGTGATACATCTACAAAATGGAGTTTTATGAAGGGGTAAAGAAAGATGACATCATGAAATTTGCAGGTAAATGGATGTAACTAGAAGATATGCTAAGTGAAGTAACACAGTCCCAGAAAAACAAAGGACGAATAGTATCCATCATTTGTGGATGCTGCATCAAGTAAGGCAAACTGAGTAATATTAATGTTATATTTCTCTTTATCTAGAAGCAAGTGTGCTCTTAGAATGTGAATCCCTTAACGGACTCTAGAATTAACCTACTACCTATTTTCATACTTTATAATTTTGGTACAAGGGTGGAGGATATGTTTGCATATTTTAGAGCAATATAAAATTAAAAGGGATAAATATGGATCCTGAAATATGATTTGGAAATAACATATTGTTGATTTTCAGATGACATGATTTTAGTACATGTGTAATATACATAAATTCATATGGTGAAACAATACGGACTGGAGGGATCAACAACAACAAAAAAACTGGGACATGGAACTGACTGAAGCAGTAGTGTTCTCCCCCCCACACACACAAAAATTAATCTTCTGCTTTGAAAACCTTTGAAAAAACTCAGAAGGGAAAACAGGACATGTATGGCAGACTGCATGAACTTGGGAGGGGTAGGGAACATTGAGGGGGAAAAGAGTCTGGATTGAACTGAGAAGTGATGTATGAAATGCACAAAACTTCAATAAAAGATAAAGGAAAGAAAAGAAAAGATACCAAATGCTGGAGAGGTTGTGTGGAAAGGGGAAAACTCATTCACTGCTGGTAGGAATGTAAACTAATAAAACACTATGGGAAGATGTGTGGAGAAACCTTAAAAGACTCAAAATGAGCTTACCACCTGACCCAGCCTTACCATTCCTAGGTATATATACCCTCAAGACTCATCCTACTGCAAAGATAGATGCACATCTATGTTTATTGCAGTTCTCTTCATAATAGGGAAGAACTGTAACCAACTCAAATGCCCCTCAACTGAGGACTGAATAATAAAATGTGGTATATCAACACAATGGAGTTCTATGCAGGAGTAAAGAAAGACGACATGAACTTTGCAGGTAAATGGATGGAACTCGAAGCCATTATTCTCCATGAAGTAACACAGTCCCAGAAAAAAAGGCTAATGGTTTCCCTCATTTGTGGATGCTAACACCAAATACCCAGTTGAAAGGCAAGCCAAGCAACGCTAATTTTATATTTCTTTTTATCTGAAAGCAACTGTGCTGTTATAATTTGAATCTCTTAATGGGCTCTAGAATTGACTTACCACTTATTTTTAGATTGTAATTACCAGATATGGGTAGAAGATATGTATTCATATTTTACAGTAACATGAAATTAAAGGGAAGAAATGTGAATGCGAAAACATATTTTGGAATTAACATGTAGTTTATTCTCAGAGGTCATAATTTTGACACATATGTGATATTTATATAGGCATATTTTGGAGCAATAAAAAGGGGAGGGAACAAGAACAACATAAGACTGGGTCAAAGAACCGACTGATGCAGATAAATTCTGCCCCAACCACAGGCCTCTGCAGAAAAAAGAAATATTCGGAAAGACTGAGAGAAAGATGAAGACATGTATGGAAGGATACGTGAACTGGTGTGGGGTTGGGGGCAGGGAGAGTGGAATGTGTCTAAATTGGTCTGAAAGATGATGTATGAAATA
Organism: Rhizomys pruinosus; assembly: GCA_009823505.1. Taxonomy (NCBI): domain Eukaryota; kingdom Metazoa; phylum Chordata; class Mammalia; order Rodentia; family Spalacidae; genus Rhizomys; species Rhizomys pruinosus. The sequence continues at coordinate 2,762,715 of VZQC01013319.1, read as the reverse complement.
CACAAAACATCAATTAAAAAGGGACTCGGGTGGGGTGGGGGGTATGCAAAGGGAAGCGATTGAGAAATGATGTATGACCTATGGAAAAAGTTTAATAACAATAAAAAATAAAAAATAAAAAACACTGAATTTTCCAACTCGAATATAAAAAAGTACAAGGAAGAAAAAAAAGAGAAATGTTATATGAAATGCACAAAACTTCAATAATAAAAGAAAGAAAAAGAAAAAATAACAAGCAAAAGCAAAGTTTGACTGATGTTGTCTGGCATTTCTTCTGTAATTCAGATGAGATCAGATAACATCTTTGAAATGCTTTTCCTCCCTTGTAAGCTGATGTTGGAATTCATCCTGACATCCATATGCTACTAAATGTCATTGGATTCAAACAAGAAATCAGTTTGCCTCTCATGCTTCACTAAAATGTGACTTAGATTTATTTGTGACTGTTTAATTAGTCTTCAGTTGGCTGTCGCATTGCCTCATGGCCATGCCCATTATACACAGAAGTTAACATTCAGCTCCATCACTCATCTACTCAAAGAAGGTTCTGAGTTGACAGCATCAAACTGTGTACATTTCCATGTCATGGGAATCTCTACTTTAAGAAACTTCTTAAGAAATTAAAGTGAAAAAAACTTAAGAAATTAAAGTGAAAAAAGAAATTAAAGTGACACAGGTTGCTGTAGAAATGCTTGGGAAATGACAGAAGAAATAAGTCCATTAAATTGATCATATTTTCTTTGAAGGGAAACAAAGATGCAGTTATACTTTTATGTTTTTCAACAAGCAAGCTTGCCACAGGACCAACATTTATCAAACATAGTGAATAATTAGTAAAATAAAGTGTATAGCACATGTAAATTTCATATTGTCTAAAAGAAAATGTAAATTTAGGAAGGAATATATTTATATCGGGATGGGTATAAGGAGTTGGAAAATGATGGAGAACTTACAATTCTAACTGAATATTTTATTTAAAAACTTAAAATATTAATTTTTGACCACTTAATTTTATTGATATTCTATTGTATCACTAGAAGGAACTGAGAAACTAAGATTTTCTTCTTTTTATTTTATTTATTATCATCATTATTATTATTATTATTATTATTATTATTATTATTATTATTTTGCCTTTTTGAGACAGGGTCTCCCTGTAGTTCCAGCTGTCCTGGAACTCACTCTGTAGACCAGGCTGGCCTTGAACTCACAAAGATCCGCCTGCCTCTGCCTCCCAAGTGCTAGAATTAAAGGCGTGCACCACCACGCCCAGCTGATTTTTTTTCTTTTTAAATGGCTGTGCTAGTCCACTTTTAAGGTGCCAACCCCCTACCTCTGTTGGTATTTGTATCCTCATGGTCACCTACAATACTTGAGCAACAGGACTTTAATCAAAATGTATACATTGGAACATGATGTGATCTTTTAAAATTCTTTATAAGGACACAGTTACATGAAGATATTCATGAGGGAAAGGAAGGAAGGAAGGAAGGAAGGAAGGAAGGAAGGAAGGAAGGAAGGAAGGAAGGAAGGAAGTGGAGAGGGGAGGGAAAAGAACGAGGGAAAAGAGAAGAGAGCAGTGGAGAGGGCAGAAGGAGAGTTTCCAGTTTTCCAGTTGATGTTTTTCTTTCTCTGGTTAAGAATCATTTGCTTTCTTTGTCTTATGTCACTAACACAATGTGCTTCTATATGAACAAAGATGTAAAATGAAGTAAACACATTCACAAGGGAAATTTTCTTTTACAATCATAAGGAAAGGGAATGGAGGATCAGGGAATTACTAATGATTTAAAACAGAGTGACAAATCTAACCGAAGATTGTTCTGTGCAACTCAAAGTTTCCTGTCTCCAGAACTTCTATCATTCCTCCGAGCAATTTGACTTCAAAGATGAATAGAAATGGAAAATGTAGAGGAGGAAGACTAGGGGGCTGGAACAGCTGTCAGGGATTTTGTCAATTTTGTTGTTCACAGCAATGTCAAGTTTTAAGAATCCAGGGAAGTAGCTGAGACATCCCAGCATACTTATTTCTGCATGTCTTTAAGCTATTTTAAACTGTGCAGAGTGGCCAATATTACCTATTACAGCAAATAGACCAAGCAAAGTGCTGACAGTGTCAGAGCTGAAGAACAGCCATAGTGACACAGCTAAGGAGCACCACTCTGAAAGAGAAACTAGAAGGCACGCTGGCCTTCCAGTCACATTCTACCAGCATTTGCATATCCATACTTACAGAGAGCCAAGGCCAGACCCTGGGCTCCTGCTCACACGGAGGCAACGAAGCTGCAGTGAGAAGCTGAGGGGAACAGTGGTTCCTGCTACCATGCTTCTCTCGCTAGCAGTTTGGGGCATGGAAGTAGGGTTGGCATGCAGGCTACATTTGCTGGAGGGACAGCAGGTGTCATGTCTTGTCACTGAAGCTCACTGACCAGGATTGGAGGGAGACTTCACTGCATTGGCTTCTAGTTAGCTGGAACCCATGGTCTGTGAGCAAAGGGCCAAACTAGAGGGGACATGGCTGAGTGTGTTTCTAAGGGAACGTGATCTAAAAACATTCATCCATTCAGTTGTCATGCAGGGCCTTTGCACACAGACCCTTGTGGTCCTTTCTCTGACTTTGTATTTTGCTCATATTTCAGATAAAGAATGCAGAGTGTGTGATGGAAGTGCCTCAGATATCAGGAATTGGAAGATAAAAAGGGAAGTAAGAGTTCAGGAAGCTTGGGAGCCTGTGTTTGAACAAAGCAGGTCAGGGCAAATGCAGATAATGGGGGTGGGGAGCTGTGTGCAGGGTCACTTGTTCTCCTTTGTGCTTCTTTGGTGTTCTCTGAATAATTATAACTATAAGACCCCCAAGATGTGGTCTTCAGGAAATGAGGAAGACATTCAATTAAAAATATTAATATGGGCCAAAAAGGGGGATTTGGGAAAATTACAAAATAATAAAATTCCCACATGGAAATAATTTCTAATTAGAGTTTAAGCTATAAAATATCTTTATTTTTTCTCTGACCCCATTGTGAGTCTCTTATTATTATTATACAAGTTTCTATGCTTTATTTATGAACTTTAAGTAGTTTTTCTTTCAAATTCTTTAAAGGTATTTTCCCCAGAATCAGGTAGGTAAGGACAATGAGGACAAGATTTCCTTTCAAGTTACACAGGTATTAAAATCAGAAAGATAATAAGGCAGTAAATATAATGAATGACATTTTAAGTTCAACTTTATAAATATAAACCTATTTGTGTATCTCTCTGTTTCTGCCTAACTCTCTTTCATTGAATTCAAGGCCTCCTGCAACGCCTCTGCCACTGAACTAATTTTCAGCTCCCAAATTATTTTCCTCCTCTTCTTCCTCATGCTCCTCCTTCAATTTCCTCTTCTTTCTCTTCTTCTTTCTACTGCAGTGTAGAAGAGGGTGCCATAGCTCAGACCTTATACAGAGATCAGTTGCTGTCTTTATGAGTAGGAACCATTAGATTATCAAGAAAACATCTAAAAGATTTGAGGTTTGGCTTATCTTTTCATTAGCAGAGGCTTAATTCTTCCATCACTTTCTCAATCCTTTTCCCACTCCAGTTTGTTGCACCTGATATATATATATATATATATATATATATATATATACACACATATATCTATATATATATTGTTGATTCATTAACATTGAATTTATGTGTGAATGAAGCTTATCTAATACAGGTGTCTTCTCTATAACTCATAACACAACCTCTTATGCCTAAGGACACTAGACTTTAGGACTGTGGGTAGAGACCATTTCAGACAATGAAATCATCAGAACAAGGAAAAAAACCCCGAGAAAACTAGCACTAGTAGATCATACAAAGACACTCGCCTCTGGTATGACAGATGAAACAAGAAAGCAGAGTTACCTTGTTTGACTTCAGCTGGAAAAGCACAGCACATTCCTCACTAATTGTCATCTGTAAATTACTACAAAACCATTGACTTTGGGGTTACAGATTAAGTTTTGTTGGTGGGAGAACTTGCAAAATGGAAGCCACAGATAATGAGATGGACTGTACATGCTGTTTGCTTTTATGCCAGTGACAACTGTAATAATCCTTGGCATATGTTTGGAGCTCAAACACATGTGTGTGGGATGACAAACCCTTTCTTTTCTTTATTCCTTACTTCCTGCTCTTTCTTCTT
>VZQC01013319.1:2737404-2758168 GCA_009823505.1 Rhizomys pruinosus | reverse complement strand
CCAGTGATACCCTTTTTAGTCATACTAACAAAGCACAAGCTATTGGATGTACAGGCATTTAAGCAGTACCAATTATTATGTCAAGCTAAGCTGTGAGCATAGACACAGATGCTTGGATGGTATGCTAATCCGCAAACTGTGGTTTCTCTATAAAGGGTGACAAGTTCTTATTGTGGCTTATAACATCTCCTAACCACTAGAGGACATAAGCTTGTGGCATCCGCTGTGAGTTATTCCTCCAAGGAGAGAGCTAATAGCCAAATAGATTTGGGATATATATAGACACTTGGCTGCCACTGTTGCACAGTATCTCCAGGCTGTTGAGGTGATGTTGTATAATTCAGAAAAATATAGAGACCAACCCAATACAAATTTTACTTCCCAAATAACTAGAAGTCTTAGTCCAGTCATATAGAGTTAAAGAGCAAAGTGTTTATTGGGTAAAATTTATTTAGCAGGTACTCAACTCCGCCCAAGCTTTATCTACCAAGTATAGGATATTTTAAGGCTTAGTGAATTAGTTAAATTAGTTAAATTTAGGTGTAGGTTTTGGTGGAAATGGTAATACAATTGAACTAATTGGGAATATAAAATGTTAATTGTTTTATTTATAATTTGTATTGGGTTAAGGTATACAAATGGCCTATATATTTTTTCTGAATTACACAACATCACATTATAACACTTTCTTTTACTTGTAGGACAATATTTGCATCTTTTAAACTTCATTTAGAAAAGCAGTGTCTTACTTGAGTCTATGTGGAAGAATATGGTTCTGGAAGCTGATTCAACTATCTCTCCATACCTGAGCTTTCCTTTTTGTTAGTGAATTGACCTTCAAAAGCATTATTTTTCATTCCAAGTCCATTTCCTCCTTGAGAAACTGGGACTGATGCTGCCAGCACCACCTAAGTTTGCCAGCAACACTATCTAGGATGCTGAGTAACGTGCTTGTCACTGTCCTTTCAGATAGCTCTTCCTTTTATGCTATTGAGCATTTTGGGTTTTTTTTTGTGCTTTTATTGATGTTTTGTGTATTTCAGACATCATTTTTCAATTCAGTTTAGGCATATTCCCTTTTCTCATCCCCCCACCCCATCCCAGATCATGCAGTCTTCCATAACTGCCCTGCATCTTTCTCTCAGTCTTTTTTCTAATGCTTAGGAATTCACGTTTTCCTCCATTAATTTTTCAAAGTAAGAAGTTTCATCCAGATTAAATTTAAATTTTCTTGGTTTGGCTTAATACAACAAAGATAAAACAATCCAAATAGACTAATTACAATGTTAAACTGGAATATATCTTGGGAGGCTTTTTAATAGGCAGGGGACAATTTTGGCTTTTCTCTGAAGGAGAAGGACTTGGCTGCAGTGAGGAGACAGATTCATTTTCATAATGGATATTAGATAGATTACTGGCTTTGGGTGATTGTTCTTTAGATTCAGGATAATTAGGCTGTTTAGTCTCTGTTAAGTGTTTACGTCCCTCCTCTACAGCAGCCACAACTGTGGTGGAATGGGAATCCAATACCTCATTTATCAAGTTCCAGTAAGAAAAGGCAGTTACAGGAATCTTACTAGGCTCAAAAGTTTGATAATAGTCTTGAAAAGCGTCTCCCACTCGCTTCCATATTTTAACATCTATAGTCCCTTCTTGAGGGAACCAAGGACAAATTTCTTTAACGAAGTAAACAAAAAAATATTAAGGAGATGCTAGATCTTAACCTTTACTCCTCACAGCTTGAGGGTCTGTTTTAATTGTTCAACATACAACTGATGCTGACTTAATTCCTGCCCCATCTTAACACAGCACTTATCTCAGTTTATGCAGTGGCAGGTTCCCATGATTCACACTGAATTTTTCTTTCTCTTTTCTCTGGGCCCTCTCGCTGCATCCCATTCACAGGGTCCTCTGTGCTTTGAGTCCACATCAGGTGCCACGTGACCCATCCCATGGGTCAGTCAACGGGGTCTGGAAGAGAAGAAGTGAGGGGAAGGGGCAAGAGATGCAAGGAATGGAGACAAGACAGGTTTTGATCAAGTCTCGTTTATTGTAGGAACACAAGTAGAATATAAAGAGTAGGGAATGCAGAAGCATTCCTAAAACCACAGGCACCTCAGTGCTTACATACAGGAAAGAATGTGCAGATACAGATCTTTACTTAAGGTGAACATTTGCAACACCTCCTGTGATAATTTACACAATGGACTGCAACCTCCTCGTGATTATTTCAGTGCTAGGAAGCTGCTAGTGGAAAATTACTAGATGGCTAAACTCGTCCAAGAGCCCCACATAGAGTCTGAAAATAAGTGGTGGGTGGATTCTAGAGCCACTTGAGAGATTTATATTTTAACAACATAGTTGCATTCAAATAAACAGAACTATAACAATGTTGTTCAGCTTGCCTTTCATCTGGGGGATTTGGTGTTAGAATACAGAAATGAGAGAAACCATTCAATGTTTGTTTTTCTGGGACTGTGTTATTTCACTTAGCATAATAGCTTCGAGCTCTTAAAAGACTCAAAATGAGCCTCCCACCTGACCCAGTCATACCACTCCTGGGTATATACCCAAAAGACGCATCCTACTGCAAAGATACATGCACATCCATGTTTATTGCAGCTCTCTTCATAATAGCGAAGAGCTGGAACCAACCCAAATGCCCCTCAACAGATGAGTGGATGACAAAAATGTGGTACATCTACACAATGGAGTACTATTCAGCAGTAAAGAAAGATGACATTATCGGGGCTAGAGAGATGGATCAGTGGTTAAGAGCGCTCTTACAGAGGACCTGGGTTAGATCCCCAGCACCCACATGGTGGCTGAGAACCATCTTTAACTCCAGTTCCAGGGGAATCTGACACCATCTTCTGACCTCTGCAGCATTGCATGACAGGGGTGCACCAACCTACATTCAGACAGTACACTCATACACATAAAAATAATAAATAAATTTTAAAAAGATAGATGACATTATGAACTTTGCAGGTAAATGGATGGAGCTCAAAGCCATTGAGCATTTGAAACCTGGCTACTGTGTCAGAGAAATTGAATTTTAAATTAATTAAAATATCAATTTAAATTTACTGTCCATAGATGGCCAGTGGCTCTCATGCCCACAGTCTAGTTATAGTCTACCTGTGGACAGCTAAATCAGTGATGACCACAGTAGATAAGTATAGCTTTGGTATTCTCCTTCTTAAGGTAGAGAATATAGCTCTGACTACTAACCAACTTAGTCAAAATTGAGAGCCAAGTCATGGAGACATCTCTGGAAGTATTCCAGCCAACAATGGCAAGAGGAAGAATGGAAGAGAATGAGGTCTCTGATTTTAGGGAGGATTTTGAATTTCAGAGGGACTAATTTCTTTCTACAACACACCAATCTTTTTCTCCTTAAAAATCTGCTGTGGTATGATATTCCATTTCCTTCTGCCTTTACTGTGGTAGACCTCTGTGGTATCTTGGAATACCTCTCCCTATCACACCACTCCTCTCTCACCAAAACTCCCAACTCTATTTGACAAAACAAAACAAAACAAAAAACAAGTAGTAGTAACTATCTAGTGCCATGTGTCTTCTGAGAATAAGGCCACATTCTGAAGGTGACAGTAGACAAAACTCCCCCCACACTGTTAATGCATACCTGTGACTACATTCTTTTTTTTTTTTTACATTTTTTTTTATTTTTTTAATGTGAACAAATGTCTTTCAGATTTTAGAGCCTGTCCTTGAAATTTTGCTGAAGAGAAACCCCCTCTTGTCCACCCTCCTTTTAGACCTGGCATAGATTAGTAACTCTTGCTTTGCTCAGCCCCAAACCTGTGACTTTAGGCAGAACTTTCTGGGCAAAGCCTTGCACACCTGAAATCAGAAGTTGAAGCCAGGTATGAAGATGATGCATGCCTGTCATCCCAGACACTTGACATGCTGAGCAGAAGAACCACTTGAGCTCAGGAATGCCAGGCCAGCCTGGGCAATTTAGTGAGACCTTAAAGGAGTACTAATTGGAAAAGAGGAAGTCAAACTATCCCTATTTGCTGATGATATGATTGTTTACTTAAGGGATGCCCAAAACTCCACCAGAAAACTTCTAGAAACGATTAACAGCTTCAGCAAAGTGGCAGGATACAAAATTAACCTTAAAAAATCAATGGCCTTTCTTTACACCAAAAACAAGCAACTGGAGTAAGAATTCAAAGAGACCTTCCCACTCACAATAGCCTCAAAAACAATAAGATACCTAGGAACAAACCTAACCAAAGACACCAAAGACCTCTACAACAAAAATTTAAAACGTTAAAGAAAGAAATTGAAGAAGACTCAGAAGATGGAAAAACTCTCCCATGGCTCATGGATTGGGAAAATTAACATTGTAAAAATGTCCATTTACCCAAACCTGTATAGATTAACGCAACCCAATCAAAATCCCAAGAGTTTTTTCACTAGGCTTGGAAACAAAAGTTTTTAAATTCATTTGAAAAACAAAAAACCCCGAATAGCCAAATGCAACCCTGAGGGAAAAGAGCTACCACAGTGAGGATCCTATAAACCAGATTTCAAACTATACTACGGGCTATAGTCATAAAAAAACAGCCTGACTGGCACAAAAAACAGACCTGTGTTGACCAATGGAACACAACCGAATGATCCAAATCTGAGCACATACATTTCAGCCATCTCATATTTGACAAGGGGGCCAAGAAACCACCAATGAGAAAATAGACAGCACATTCAGTCAGAAGTGGTTGTGCAAAACTGGATCCACACTTGTAGAAGAATGAAATTAAACCCCTAACCTCTAGCCCTGTACAAAAGTTCAACTCCAAATGGATTAAAGACCTCAAAGTGAAACCCCAAACTCTGAAGGTGAAGAAGAAAAATTTGGCAGCAGACTACAAGACATAGCGTAGGAAAAGCTTCCTAAATCAGGACAGCAGCCTGCACAACGAATTTAAGGTCGACAATTGACAATTGGACCTCATCAAACTCAAAAGCTTCTGTACATCAAAAGAAACAATCAAGGAAGTGAGAGAGAAATCCCCCAAGGTGGGAGGAAAAGCTTCACTGCAGATAACATCTGACAGAGCATTGAGTTCAGAATATATAAACTACTCAAAAAACAAAGAAAAAAGAAAACAAATGACCCCACTCAATAGATGGAGCAAGAACTGAACAGAGAACTTCACAAGTGAGGAATTTAGGATGTCTGGAAAACACCTCAAGAACTGTTCAACATCACTAATCATTAAAGGAAATGCAAATGAAAACCACTTTAAGATATATCTACTCCAATAAGACTGGCTAAGGATCAAGAAAAAAAGATACCAAGTGCTTGGAGAGGTGGAGGGAAAGGGGAACACATCATCCCTCTGGTAGGATGTAAACTCTTACAAGCCACTTATGGAAAGCAGGGTGGAGAACCCTTGGAGACTTGAATAAACTTGCCACCCGCCATACCCAGCCATACCACTCCTGGCAGCATGTACCCTCAAGACTTACGCCAACCACAGAGAATACATGCACGGCCATGTTTATATGCAGCTCTCTTCACAATAGCAAGGAGCTGGAACCAACCCAAATGCCCCCAAGCTGACGAGTGGTAGAGAAAATTTGGTAACATCTACACAATGGTAGTTCTGAATGCAAGCAGTAAAAAGACGACATCATGAGCTTTGCAGGAAAAAGGCTGGAGCTAGAGCACATATTCTTTAAAATAGTTTTAGATTAATTGTATTTTCTGTGAAATAAAATCCATGAACTACTCTATTTGAACTGTGATAGTAAATAATAGTGTCTGGATCTAGGACCCCTGACCAGTGGACAAGTGGGCTTGATATCACATTGATAATGCATCCTGCCTTTTTCCATAGTTGTTCTTAAAGTGCTATTCATAATTAATGCTTGTTACTCTTAGTAGGACCATTGACCAACACTGAGAAACATATTGAAAAAAAAATCAGAAAAAAAGATGATACCACAGTGGAATCTGGGGATCTAAAAAGTTAATGCAGATTTCCATTATCAACATTATGTCAGAGTTCCACTCAAAGGGAAGAGGACCTGTCTATAAAATAGTGGAAAGCCGGGGCTGGAGAGATGCCTAACTAGTTAAAGCCCCGACTGCTCTTGCAGAGGACCCGGGTTCAATCCCCCACCCACATGGCAGCTGAGAACTGTCTTTGACTCCAGTTCCAGGGGAAATCTGACACCCTCTTCTGACCTCTCCCACTATTGCAGAACACAGGTGCACAAACCGGCCTGCAGACAAGTACATTCATACCACATATAAAAGTAAATAAAAATTAAAAAAATAACTTTCTAAAAAAAAAAAACAGTGGAAAGCTTCAGAAAGTAAGCAGGATCCAAGGGGAGAAAGATTTTTGCAGCCCAGCTGGGAACCTCCCAATGGGAAGGAAGTGGTCTCTGTGCATACACGGGCAGCTGATGTATAACACATTGTTTTCTAAGCAGATTTTCTCCAGATAGACGTCAGCAATCATATCAGTAATTTAAATTTCTGCATGAATTAGATCTCGTAAAGATATACAAATCATGCACTTTGCTAGTGGTTAAAAAAGTAAAAATTAGGGCTGGAGAAATAGCCTAACAGTTAAGAGCAACGACTGCTCTTGCAGAGGGACCTGGTTAGATTCCCAGTACTGACACAGTGGCTAACAATCATCACTAACTCCACTTGGAGGGGATCTCATACTCTTTTCTGACCTCCGCAAAATTGCATAGCCCACTTACAGACATGCAGCAATACATTCATACACACAAAAATAAATGAAAATATAAGGGAAATGAAAATGATGAAAAGGAGGCGGCTTTGTGATGCATGCTTAAATCCTAGCACTCAGGAGGCAGAGGCAGGCGGATCTTTGTGAGTTCAATACCAGCCGGTGCGTCTACAAAGAGAGTTCCAGGACAGCCAGAGCTACAGGGAGACCCTGTCCAGAAAGACCAAAAAAAAAAAAAAAAAAAAAAAAAGAAAGATGATGAAAAGGAAGTGTGAAAATAGACATGATGAAAATAAAGGGAATTAAAAAGAAAATTCAAAGGTAATTTAGGTGTTCCTTAATATTTTTCACTTTCCACTGGGGAGAAAATTAGCAAGGGAGAGGAGAAGAGGAAAGAAAGAGGAGGGAGAGTGGGGGTGGGGATAAGGGGATAAGAAAAGAAGGAGATAGAATGAATAAAGGTTTGGGAACGTAATAGAATAAAGAACTTAAGGGAACACTGCAATAGTTGCTATCCTAATGATCTTCCTCATATTTTAATCATGATCTTTTCCTTTACCAAGGAGCTTCTTACCAAAGCATTAACCTTCCCATCACTCAGCCATCACATGCCACAATTCAGTATTTCTTTCAGTCTATCTTCCTTGGAGTACACATGTATACTGATCATCACATTGTCTATGCCTGGCCATCTAAAGTCTCAAGTCTCTTTGTTTCAAAGCTGGTTCCAGACTAGCTTCAGGAGACCTTCACTCCATTATATGCATGTTATTATTATTATTTTTATTTTGGTCTTTTTGAGAGGGTCTCCCTGTAGCCCCAGATGTCCCTGGAACTCAACTGCTGTAGACCAGGCTTTGGCCTTGAACTCACAAAAGATCCACATAAGACCCTGCCCCTGAATGCTAGGATTAAAGGCGCGCCACACCGCGCCGGGCGCATGTTATTTTTTATGGAAACAAAAATGCAGTGGCATTACTTACCTTAATAACTTATAAGACAAGCTGAGTTTGGATTAAGACTTTCATATGTTTACTACTACTAAAAAAAATTTATGCTTGGGGCTGGAGAGAGAGCTAGCGGTTAAGAGCACGCCGACACCTGTCTTGCAGAGGACCCAGTGATCCCAGACACCCACGATGGTGGCTGGGAGCCGTCTGTAACCTTCCAATTCCAGGAGACAACTCCAGTTCCAGGGGTAGCCGACACCTCTTTGATCCTCCTGCCGGCCATTGACGACACGGTGCACAAGCGATCTAGACTATAGTCAATTGATACACTCATACACTAATAAAAGCTAAAAATAAAAAAAAATTATTTTATAAATTTATCTTCGATGTTGTACCATATTTAGCTCTAAAATAAAAAATAAATTAGCAGCTCTTAATTCTGACTATGCAAGTAAGAAGAAAAAACATAGAGTATTATCTAATTCAGAAGTATTCAGTAATGGGGAACACTTCGACTCCAGTCTTCTCTTTATGTTAATCCAATTCATTTCCTACTTCTTTCAAAAATGAACCCTTGCATATTGCTCTCACTTCTCCAGTACAAAAAGGAGTATTTCCAGATGAGCTTGTACTTTTTCTAATATATAAGTAGTTGCTATTATTTAAAGGGTCAAATTTTCCTCAGGAAAGTATTATGGTTTAAAAATGAGTTGATTAGGGTGCTGGAGAGATGGCCTAGCGGTTAGAGCGCCGACCCTCTTCAGAGGACCCGGTTTTGCATCCCAGCACCCACATGGCGGCGAGAACCGTCTGAAACTCCAATTCCAGGAAACTCCAGGTCAGGGGAATCCGACACCCTCTTCTGACCTCCGCGGCATTGCACGACAGGTGCACAAACTTGCATGCAGCAGTACATTATACACATACAGAAATAAATAATAATAATAAAAAATGATGGATTCAACCACAAATCTTCACACGCACTTTTATATAAATGTAGAGAATTAAAAGATATGAAGATCGGGGCTGGAGAGATATGCTGCGGTTGAAGGCACGACTGCTCTTCAGAGGACCGGGTTTCGACCCCAGCATTCCACATGGGCTAAGAACTGATCTGAAACTCCAATTTCCAGGAGGACTTCCAGTTCCAGGGGAATCCTGACACCCTCTTCTGACCTCCGACGGCATTGCACGAGACCAGGTGGCACAAACCCTGCATGCAGACAGTACATTCATACACATACAAAATAATAAATTTTAAAAAAAAGATAAAATTAAATAGGTTCTGTATAATTTTGTTTTGACAGGGTTCTTCCCAGACGTACCTGGAAGCTCACTTACGTGTGTACCAGGCTGGCCTCTGTCTTGTGGAGATCCATGTGCCTCTGCCTCCTGAGGCTGGTATTAAAGGCGTTGACCATCATTTTCCAGGCAGGTGTATACTTTTGAATAGTTTTGTTTTCAGAGCAGTTTTCTGTTTACAGCAGACTGAGTTACACATATTCTCACACGTATTCTCTGTCTGTGCACACTTCATTCTGTCTCTGCTCATCATCTACATNATATTGATGAAACAATTTTTTAAGTAGAAAAGAAAGAAAGACTATACCAAGAGGCATAGAACAACAAAACACAGATGAAGTTATAAACACAAAATAAGACTAAGAAGACAAACAGAAACAAAAGATAGTAACCAATACACATCTTTCCATAATAAGTCTAAATATCAAAGGCTTCAACTATTCACTCAAAAGACAGAGTAATTTGACCGGATAGAAACCACAAATCCATAGGCTGGCAGAGGTTAAGAACACTGGCTGCTCTTGCAGAGGACTTGGGTTCAATTCCCAGCACCCACTTGGAGACCCAAAACCATCCTCACCTCCAGCTCCAGGGGATCTGACACCCTTTGCTGAACTCTGCAGCACTGAACAATATGGGTGTAGGAACATACATGCAACCATACACTCATACACATAAAATAAAAATAATAAAATATTTTAAGAAGAAACACAATTCACCTATTTGTTGTTGTAGTGTGGACATTCACATCATCGAGATTGTGAACTTGACTGGTTCTTCTGAAGGAAAGGGATGAGCCAAGGATCCAGCGACCCCCTTCCAACCAGGCAGATCACCTTAGCTGTATAAGGGACAGTCAAGAGTGCCAGGGAGTGGGTCTGTTCTGCCATAGGCAACTCAACAGAGGTTGCAGGAGTCTCATCCTGGGATGAATGCAAGAGAGAGTGCCAAAATCCCTGTAAGCGGCCCCCTCACCCATTCGCTCTGTGAGCAAGCCCATTAACTCTCTAGCCTCCCCCACAGTAGTTCGGAGAGATTTTTCAGTTGGCTGGCTGGGACTGACTGGAGCAGAAGTGAGGGGGGGGGCCACACCTCTGTGTTCCCCAGGAAGAAATTTTGTGGTTAGTTATGCTACAGAAGTTCACTTTCTCCAAGCGATAGGCACTACTTAGGGTGATGGATGGGAAAACAAAAACAAACAAACCACAAAAATTCTAAGCAATAAGCACTAAGAAACAAGCAGGAGTTTGCTATTATATAATACTGTCAAAACAGACTCAATTAAAATGTATAAAAGAAATAAAGAGAGTCACTAGATCTGACCAAGAGAACCAATTGAAAGAAGACATGACAATATAGCAACAGATGTGCAGCCACCAATGTCTGAGCACTCATTTAATAAAGACATACGACATGGACTCAGATACCATACTACAACAGTAATACGTAGGTGACTTTAATACCATACTTTCTTTTCTTCAAATCGACAGGGTGACTGGATAACATAAAACAGAGAACATTCGGATTAAATGATATGATACACCAAGTAGTTGTAATACTCATTTATGCATCTAGAAGATTATTCCATCTAACACCAAAAAGAAACCATTCCCTGAGCAGTGTCCTGTCTTAAATAGGACCACAGTACTGATGGGCACCAAACAGACCAAATCAAAACAGAAAGAAATATGAAATAATTTTATGTGTCCTATCAAACACTACCAATGAAACTTCAATGAAACACAAAGAAACTCTGGTAAGGTGCATGAAATCATGGAATGAAACAATGCTTTCCCTGAATGGATGAATGGATCATAAAGAAATCAAGAAAAATAAAGTCACTCCTGAAGCGAAGGAAACAGAGCCAAATTAAAACCCTAGAACCAATGAAAGTGCAGTCCTAAGGGAAATTTATAGCTTCTAAACACCTGAGTTGAAAATCAGAAAAAAAACAAGCACAGAAAAATGTCTTAGCGTGGGTTGCGTGTTACAAGCTCAGAATTTGAAAAACAAGAACACACCAAATCCCAAACTCAGCTATGTTTATGAGAAAGGAAATAATAAAAAATAAGCACGAAGCTGGGCATGGTTGTGCTGCCTTTAATCCTAGCCTCTGGGAGCAGGGGCAGATGACCTTGTGAGTTGAGGCCAAAGCCTGGTCTACAAGCAAGTACCCAGGACACCTGGGGCTACAGGGAGACCCTATCTCAAAAAGAAAAAAAAAAACAAATATCAACAGGATCAACAAATAGCAATGAATAATATAAACAATACCAAAATATTTTTTTTTTTTTTTTTTTTTTTTTTTTTTTTTTTTCTTTTTTTTTGTTGCTGAGTGTGTAATGCCTCCCATATTGTGATGAAACTTGTAGTTCATTGCCCTGAGAAACAGAGGTGTTAGATGCCCTCAGAACTGGAGTACTAGATAGGTTGGTTAAGCTGACATTGTGGGTGCTGGGGATGTGAAACCAAGGGTCTTCTGTATGTAATGATAGCCAGTGATCTTAATCACTTTAGCCATCCTCCAGTCTCAGGAGTTGGTTCTTTGAAAAGACAGCCAACACAGAAGATCTTAGCCCAGCTAACCACAGATAAGAAAGAGCAAACCCAATCAAAAAATCATGAATACGAGGGAAATACATACATAACAGAAACCAAAAATAATCCAGAATATTAGTTAAGGGCAATACTTTAAAAACTTAAAATCACTAAATTTTTGAAAATCTAAAGAATGCAACTTCTAATTCCATGAATTTATTCACCACCAAGTTCAACCAAAAAGATACACAGTTTAAACAGATTCATCAAGTGAATAAGGTAGCAAACCAGTAATACCAACTAAATACCTCCCAATTAAAATCAGTCCAGCCCCAGATAACTTTATATCAGAATTTTGTCAGACCTTCAAAGAAGATCTACAACCAATACTACCTTCCTTGTCCAAAAAAGGACAGAAAAGATGGGCAGCATTGCCCCAATACCTCTTTCTACAAACCCGCTAATCACTGCTAATAACCTAAACCAAGTAAAAACTAGTACAAAAATACTATAGGCCCATATCCCTATGACATAGATGCCAAAAATTCTCAATAAATACTGCAACATACTAAGACACATCAAAAAGATCATCCACCTAATCATGAGTGGCTTTATCCAAGATTGCAGGGATGGTTCACTATATATTAGTCAATAAATGTAGTAAATCAATAAAATGGACTTAAGACAAATCAATGATGCCCACAGATCAGAAAAGGCGTGACTACAATCCAAATGCATTTTCCTAAAAGTACTGAGGGAATAGACTGGAGGACCACATACCTCCAACATAATTAAAGAAAGCCTATATGCCAAGACAACTCACGTCGAAACGTAGTCTTAATGCGAAAAACTGGCATTTCATTAAAAAATGCAAGACCCGATAAGGCAGTCAATATTCCAACCGCTTTTTCATATAGATGCTTTTTTTTTTATTTTGTGTTAAAGAACAAACTTAAAAGTCTTTGATTTTTAAATATAGAGACCCACACCTCATTCAAACCGGGTTCAAATCCACATGGACTCTGACTTTGCTAGGTGAGTATGTGATAATTTAGAACACTTTACCAACACCATTTCAATCTCTAATATGGAGTACTCCCTAACTGTGAGAACATTACTGGCAGTACTAGAACAAACTTGATATGCAACAGTACCGCTTATATGGTATTTATATAATATTTCATTTTTTTTTTTTTTTTTTTTTTTTTTTAATTCGTTTTTATTGATGCTATTGTGCATTCATACATTTTTCCAATTCAGTTCAGGCTTATTTCCCTTTCCTCCCCCCACCCCCCACCCCATCCCCAGATCATGCATTCTTGCAATAACTGTCCTGCATCTTTCTCTCAGTTTTTTTTTTCATTTTTTAGCTATATAGTGATAAGTCATGAGTACAAGATCCTTCATGCCCAAAAACCTATCTGCAGGCTGTTGTGCCCAAACACCGACATGCCTCTCACTCATCAGTGGGGGTGACAGGTGTTTGTCAATCAAGTCGATCCAAATGAGTAGTCAGACTACATTGCTGTAGTTTCACCTTCACCCGCAATCCCCCCCTTACATTCTACCACGTCTCCCCTCTTCCGCCAAGTTGTTCCCTAGGCTTAGAAAAGGGGGCACAGGTGGATGAGAGGTAAACATCCACTCTCTCTGGAGCTTGACTTGGACTCTGGTCATTCTGGCTGTTTCCTTTCATGGGCTGACAGTTTGTCAGAATAACCTTTCGATCCTGGGCTGGCGCTTATGGCTCTTCAATTTAGTGCTTTAAACTCTTCCTAGAGCCATAAGATAAGAGAAGGGAATTAACAGGGTACTAATCGGAAAAGAAAAAAGTCAAATTATCCCTATTTCCAGATGATATGATGTTACACCTAAGGGATCCCAAAAATCCCAGCAGAAAACTTCTGCAAGTGATCAACACTTTCACTGACGTGGCAGGTTGCAAACCAATTTACAAATCAGTAGCATTTTCTATACCAATAACAAGCATTCAGAGAACAAGTACATGGAAAACCTTCCATTAACAATAGCCTCCAAAATGAAAATAAAATACCTAGGAATAAACCTAACCAAAGACATTAAAAGGCCTCTACCATGAAAGTTTTAACTATTCGAAGAAAGAGATTTAGGCAGACACAAGGAGATAGATCTCTCGTGCTTATAGATTGGGGAAATTAATATTATGAAAATGACCATCCTACCAAAACCAATTTATAGATTTAATGTAATCCCAGTCAAAATCCCCATAACATTTTTTTCACAAAATTAGAAAACAAAACAAAAAATTCTAAAATTCCTATGGAAACACAAAGACCCTGGATAGTCCAAGCAACCTGGAGCACAAAAGGAATGCTGGGAGATTGTCAAACCAGATTTAAAAATATATTACAGAGCTATAGTCATAAAAATGTTGTGGTATTGACACACACACACACACACACAAACGACAACAATAACAACAACAACAATGGAACCAAATAGAAGACCCAAATGTGAATGCATACAGTTTCAGCCACCTGATATTTGGAAAAGTGCCAAGAATACACACTGAATAAAATGAATAAAAGACAGCATGTTCAAAAAATCGTGCTGAAAAACATCTTTTTTAAGTCATGTGTGTGTGTGTGTGTGTGTGTGTGTGTGTCTGTGTGTGTGTTTGGTGTAAGACAGAGTCTTATTATATAGTTCAGAGTAGCCTTGAACTCATGATCCCCATGCCTCAGTCTCTCTAGTGCTAGACTATCAGGGTTACCACCTGGCTTGGCTTACCAAGGGATATTTATTTTTTTTTATGTATATGCATGTTTTGCCTGCATGTAAGTGTACCTGCGAGGACAAAAGAACAGAGAAGAGAGAAGGGTGTCATATCCCCTGAAACTGTAGTTATGGATGGTTGTTAGCTACCCTGTGATTGCCTGTAGCAAAACACATTTCCTTTGCAAGAACAGCCAGTACTCTTAACCGCTGAGCCATCTCTCTAGCCTCTACTAAGGTATTCTTAAAGAACCACTACAATGGTAACAAAGTCTTCAAAATTTCAAAGAATGAATTCTTAGCTTTCTTTTTAGCATCCTATGATTTAGTTTTTCTTTTCTTGAGAGATTTTTCAGCAAGTAAGGCTGTGTTTCACAGATCTAGTGACAGCAAATAGCTGGTGCTCTTATGCAACGTGAAACTGGAATGGATGTATTCAAATCTCATAATTTACAGGGCTGAACTAGCCCCACATCAGGCCTGAGGAACCAGTGCTTAAACTGGAAGCTTAGAGGTCTTTATTTCAGGAATTCAAGGCAAACACAAACATAATAAAGGAATATAAATATAAAATGGAACAAAGGTCCCACTGTTATGACTACTGTTTAACCAGATGGTTCATATAATAGTTTGTTTGTTTTTCTCTACTTTATAATAAGCATTCCTTTTTTCATTATTTTCTTTTTTTAAAATAAAAAAAAATTATTTTTTATTTATTTTTTTATTGCTTTTTATTTATTTCTGTATGTGTATCAATGTACTGTCTGCATGCAAGCTTGTGCACCCATGTCGTGCAATGCCGCGGAGGTCAGAAGAGGTGTCGGATTCCCCTGGAACTGGAGTTCTCCTGGAATTGGAGTTTCAGACGGCTCTCGGCCGCCATGTGGGTGCTGGGGGTCGAACCCGGGTCCTCTGCAAGAGTGTCGGCGCTCCTAACCGCTAGGCCATCTCTCCAGCCCTCATTATTTTCTTTATAAGTATTGTTCATCCGACAGGTTTTCCTCCCCAAAGGACAAGGATATAAGCAGAATCTATTCCATACATAATAACCTTCTTTCATAAATTATAAACTATTGTGATTTTCCACATGGCAACATAAATCAAACCAACAAAGACAACAGCTGTTCAAAATTATTTGAGGTAAAGACGGACGATTTTCTTCCCGGGAACATGGTCTATGGAAATGTGGGAATGACTTTTATTAAATGGATGAAGTCTGGACTAATGACTTTTAATTAACTCCAGCAAAACCATTTGCTCTTGTGTCTTCTGACCTGGGCACCTGATCCTGTTTCCTACAAACCTCAATTTGGTACTCTACCCGAAAAGATAATGAATGAATGTGGGTATGCTTGAGAATTAACATACCAAAGAGCTGAAAGCAAGTGTTCACATCTCCATTGTGCACAGTAGAGGTTGGGAAGGACACAGGACCTTGGGTGAACGAGACATTCTAGAATGAGGGATGAAAAGTTTGCATGGTCTGTTAAGATTAGGGCAGAGCCAAGCTTGTAGTTCCCCATTGAAGCTGGAGAAACCATTTTTTTTCTTTTTCTTTTTCTTTTTTTAAGTTGGCATGACACTTGGTAGCTGGTTGCATTTTCCATATGCAGACTTTTTACATTCCATTGCAATGTACACTGATACATAGATAATACACAAAATAAGATCCTTTAGGACAGTAGTAGAAGACATGCTGTAAAGGATTTAGACACTGGATCTCAGGATGTGACAATTTGACTAGGCATGTTTGGTGAAGTTATACAGCACATAGTAACACATCCGGTTTGAAGGGAACTGGAGCCTGTACAAAATTGGCAGTGATGTCTCAAGATGGTGGAACTCTTTCATTCAGACTAACCAGTTTACAACTGCACAAGTACCATTTAGCATCAGGACATAGCTGTGGGAGGATCTAACTTTAGGAAATCAAGGTTTTCCTACTGCATTCATCACAGCTCAGATGAAAAGGAGAACAGTACAGTCTCCAGCAGAAAGCCTGCTATACTGCCCGGACAGTGAAGGCTGTGACGCCAGGAGCCATGTTTATTGCAGCTCTCTTCACAATAGCAAGGAGCTGGAACCAACCCAAATGCCCCTCAACTGACGAGTGGATAGAGAAAATGTGGTACATCTACACAATGGAGTTCTATGCAACAGTAAAGAAAGACGACATCACGAGCTTTGCAGGAAAATGGCTGGAGCTAGAGGACTACATTCTTTAAAATAGATTATTAGATTAATTTATTTTCTGTGAAATAAAATCCATGAAACTCTATTTGAACTGTGATAGTAAATAATAGTGTCTGGATCTAGGACCCCTGACCAGTGGACAAGTGGGCTTGATATCACATTGATAATGCATCCTGCCTTTTCTCCATAGTTGTCTTAAAGTGCTATTTCATAATTAATGCTGTTACTCTTAGTAGACCATGCCAACTGAAACTATGAAAAAAAATCAGAAAAAAGATGATCCACAGTGGAATCTGGGGATCTAAAAAGTTAATGCAGATTTCCATTATCAACATTATGTCAGAGTTCCACTCAAAGGGAAGAGGACCTGTCTATAAAATAGTGGAAAGCCGGGGCTGGAGAGATGGCCTACTGGTTAAGAGCCCCGACTGCTTTTGCAGAGGACCCGGGTTCAATCCCCAGCACCCACATGGCAGCTGAGAACTGTCTTTGACTCCAGTTCCAGGGGCATCTGACACCCTCTTCTGACCTCCCCACTATTGCATGACACAGGTGCACAAACCTGCCTGCAGACAGTACATTCATACACATAAAAAGTAAATAAAAATTAAAAAAATAACTTTCTTAAAAAACAGTGGAAAGCTTCAGAAAGTAAGCAGGATCCAAGGGGAGAAAGATTTTTGCAGCCCAGCTGGGAACCTCCCAATGGGAAGGAAGTGGTCTCTGTGCATACACGGGCAGCTGATGTATAACACATTGTTTTCTAAGCAGATTTTCTCCAGATAGACGTCAGCAATCATATCAGTAATTTAAATTTCTGCATGAATTAGATCTCGTAAAGATATACAAATCATGCACTTTGCTAGTGGTTAAAAAAGTAAAAATAGGAGCTGGAGAAATGGCTCAGCTGGCTGCTCTTGCAGAGGACCTGGGTTAGATTCCCAGTACTGACACAGTGGCTAACAATCATCACTAACTCCACTTGGAGGGGATCTCATACTCTTTTCTGACCTCCGCAGACATTGCATAGCCCACTTACAGACATGCAGCAATACATTCATACACACAAAAAATAAATGAAAATATAAGGGAAATGAAAATGATGAAAAGGAGGCCGGGCTTTGTGGTGCATGCCTTTAATCCTAGCACTCAGGAGGCAGAGGCAGGCGGATCTTTGTGAGTTCAATACCAGCCTGGTCTACAAAGAGAGTTCCAGGACAGCCAGAGCTACAGGGAGACCCTGTCTCAAAAAGACCAAAAAAAAAAAAAAAAAAAAAAAAAGAAAATGATGAAAAGGAAGTGGAAAATAGACATGATGAAAATAAAGGGAATTAAAAAGAAAATTCAAAGGTAATTTAGGTGTTCCTTAATATTTTTCACTTTCCACTGGGGAGAAAATTAGCAAGGGAGAGGAGAAGAGGAAAGAAAGAGGGAGGGAGAGTGGGGGTGGGGATAAGGGGATAAGAAAAGAAGGAGATAGAATGAATAAAGGTTTGGGAACGTAATAGAATAAAGAACTTAAGGGAACACTGCAATAGTTGCTATCCTAATGATCTTCCTCATATTTTAATCATGATCTTTTCCTTTACCAAGGAGCTTCTTACCAAAGCATTAACCTTCCCATCACTCAGCCATCACATGCCACAATTCAGTATTTCTTTCAGTCTATCTTCCTTGGAGTACACATGTATACTGATCATCACATTGTCTATGCCTGGCCATCTAAAGTCTCAAGTCTCTTTGTTTCAAAGCTGGTTCCAGACTAGCTTCAGGAGACCTTCACTCCATTATATGCATGTTATTATTATTATTTTTATTTGGTCTTTTTGAGAGGGTCTCCCTGTAGCCCCAGATGTCCTGGAACTCACTCTGTAGACCAGGCTGGCCTTGAACTCACAAAGATCCACATGCCTCTGCCTCCTGAATGCTAGGATTAAAGGCGCGCACCACCACGCCCGGCGCATGTTATTTTTTATGGAAACAAAAATGCAGTGGCATTACTTACCTTAATAACTTATAAGACAAGCTGAGTTTGGATTAAGACTTTCATATGTTTACTACTACTAAAAAAAATTTATGTTCTTGAGGCTGGAGAGATAGCCTAGCGGTTAAGAGCACCGACTGCTCTTGCAGAGGACCCAGGTTAGATCCCCAGAACCCACATGGGGGCTGAGAACCGTCTGTAACTCCAATTCCAGGAGAACTCCAGTTCCAGGGGAATCCGACACCCTCTTTTGACCTCCGCGGCATTGCACGACACGGGTGCACAAATCTACATGCAAGCAGTACATTCATACACATAATAAAGAAAATTAAAAAAAAATTTTTTTTTAAAAGTTATGTTCTTATGATGATGACCATATTTAGCTCTCCAAAATTTCTGCCTCTTTCAATTCTGACTATTGCAAGTAATGCAAGAAAAAACATAGAGTATTATCTAATTCAGAAGTATTCAGTAATGGGGAACACTTCGACTCCAGTCTTCTCTTTATGTTAATCCAATTCATTTCCTACTTCTTTCAAAAATGAACCCTTGCATATTGCTCTCACTTCTCCAGTACAAAAAGGAGTATTTCCAGATGAGCTTGTACTTTTTCTAATATATAAGTAGTTGCTATTATTTAAAGGGTCAAATTTTCCTCAGGAAAGTATTATGGTTTAAAAATGAGTTGATTAGGGGCTGGAGAGATGGCCTAGCGGTTAAGAGCGCCGACCGCTCTTACAGAGGACCTCGGTTTGATCCCCAGCACCCACATGGCGGCTGAGAACCGTCTGAAACTCCAATTCCAGGAGAACTCCAGGTCCAGGGGAATCCGACACCCTCTTCTGACCTCCGCGGCATTGCACGACACCGGTGCACAAACTTGCATGCAGGCAGTACATTCATACACATACAGAAATAAATAATAATAATAAAAAAATGAGTTGATTCAACCACAAATCTTCACACGCACTTTTATATAAATGTAGGAGAATAAAAGATAAAATTAGGGGCTGGAGAGATGGCCTAGCGGTTAAGAGCACCGACTGCTCTTGCAGAGGACCCGGGTTCGATCCCCAGCACCCACATGGCGGTCGAGAACCATCTGAAACTCCAGTTCCAGGAGAGCTCCAGTTCCAGGGGAATCTGACACCCTCTTCTGACCTCCGCGGCATTGCACGACACGGGTGCACAAACCTGCATGCAGACAGTACATTGATACACATACAAAAATAAATAAAATTAAAAAAAGATAAAATTAATAGGTTCTGTATAATTTTGGTTTTGACAGGGTCTTCCCAGACTACCTGGAGCTCACTACGTGGACCAGGCTGGCCTCTGTCTTGTGGAGATCCATGTGCCTCTGCCTCCTGAGGGCTGGTATTAAAGGCCTGTGCCATCATTCCAGGCAGGTGTATACTTTTGAATAGTTTTGTTTTCAGAGCAGTTTTCTGTTTACAGCAGACTGAGTTACACATATTCTCACACGTATTCTCTGTCTGTGCACATTCATCGTCTCTCTCATCATCTACACTCCACACCAAAAGGGGCTCGGGTGGGGTGGGAGGCATGGAAAGGGAAGCGACTCTAGATGTGATTGAGAAATGATGTATGACTTATGGAAAAAGTTTGATAACAATAAAAAAATTGAAAAAAATGATCTGTTACTAAAATTGCTTTATTTCTGTTGCTATGATGGATGATATTGTAGCCACTTTATTACTCTGGGGGTCTTTGATAGTCACTGTGCAAGGGTCAGGTTCTTTTCTTAGCAAATTAAAAAATTAAAAGCCAAGAAAAAAATCTCAGATCAGCAGATAACAAGAATCAAACAAGCTTTTTTTGAAAGATAAAGAATCACACATATACACATAAAGAATCACACATCCATACACATACTCATACAGAAAAGTGGAGATCTCCACAAGTGGAGAGGGGAATTTGGAACCCCAAAATCCAAAGCTCCTAGGAGGGTGTGAACCTTTTAAGCATTTTAGTGGTTCCTTTCCCCTAATTTTGGATTGGTCACCTTAAACAAAGAAAAAAAAAAAAAACTGATAGCTTATGGCTTCAAGCTGAGAAATGGCCAGGGCTTTAAGACTCTAAGCAGGTCAGTTGAAGTTAACTGGCTTTGTTAACAAATAAGGTTTTCGTCTGGTTGAGTTGGCATAGGTCTTATGTGCATGGTGTCACCATGGTTGCAAGTTCCTAGAAGCCTAAAATCCTGTGGTTTTTTTTTTTTTTTTTTTTTTTTTTTTTTTTTTTTTTTTTTTTTTTTTTTTTTTTTTTTTTTTTAACAA